>JAYEVE010000489.1:0-131534 GCA_036346375.1 Guadua angustifolia | reverse complement strand
AGGAGACAGATGATATGCATGAAAATAAGTAGATCAGACAACAAGAAGGCAATTTTGCCCAACAAATCTCAAACCACTTGTCACCTCACTTGACATAATAGGCCCGAACCCACCGAAAAAACACAGTTGCGTCGCCAACATTCGCTAAACCATACCACGGATCGAACTGAATTAACAGATCACGAGTAGGCACAACAAGAACCACGAAAGACCTAAAAAGAACCCCAAACAAATCGCAAAAGTGGGTTCAAACAACAGAGAATGATAAATCGGGGGAGGGATCGGCGACCAGAGGAAACCGAGCAATCTGGGTCGGATTCGCCGAGCAATTGGCAATGATTGCGGTTGGGGGAGCGAGCTCGCGGGATTGGGGGGAACGAGAGGGGAGAGAGAGGTGACGTGGCCCTGAGCAGAAGCCAGCCAGCGGCGTACTTTAGGGCGCTGCTCGCACAGGATCTCCGTGTGGGCGCTCCAACGAAAAGAATTCCGTTGACGAAAACGCCCTTCGGTTTGGTTGGAGCTAGGGCTGTAAAAAAAAAAAAAAGCTCGAGGCTCGCGAGCGATCGAGCTTGCTTGAATCGAGTTTTCTCGAATTTGTTACTGAGTTTTCTCGAGCCGAGCTTGTTACCGGGCCTACCGAGCTTACAAATAACCGAGTTTACCGAGCTTCCCAAGCTTATCGAGCTTAGTCGAGCCGAACTCGAGCCTGCTCGAGCCTAGACCGAGCCGAGTTCGAGCCTGAGTCCAGACTTGAACCCAAACTCGAGCTCGAGCCGAGCCTTACCGAGCTCGAGCCTGGAGGGCCAGGCTCGCTCGAGCTCGACTCGTTTACAGCCCTAGTTGGAGCCACCATGGAGACTCACCACCATGGGTTTCCTCGGAGAAGTAACCAGATATGGTCTTACAAGATCTGTTTATTTTTTACTTACTTCGGATTCCTTAGGAGTTGATCTGGATTATGATCGTAAAGAAGCTTTGGATTCTTTAAGAGTTAATCTAGATTATAGTCGTAGAGAAGCTGATTCTCTAAAAATTAGAATCTAAAAACACATATAAAGTAGATTGTGAGTTCTAGTACATATAAGTGGGCTAAATTGCGAGAATCGATTTATAGAATCAGACTTTATTTTTTATTCTGCTTGTGGGACTAGAATCTACAATCAAAAGCAAAAACAAACACACCCTTAGGATTCTGCACTGCAAACAAAGATATATGCATAAATGATTAATTTTTTTTATAGATCATTTATTGCTCTTTTATGAGGTGTGTTATTATGGTGTCCGTACGTTGCAACGGAATCTCTAAAAATGACGATACATATAAGTAGGAAGGGTTCTAAGCCATATACACATCAAACAGATCATATCTCAACGACATCTCAACTGTTCGTACCAAATCCAACAAATCATATATCCTGAAGAAGAACGGTCAACCGCTACCAACTCTTAATTAGAAATAATAGATAAATAATATTGAAAATAATAAATGGTAGGAATTAAAGGAAAAAACAGTTAAAGGTTATCTCAAAATTATAGCATGACATGTACTTAGGAACAAATTTTGAAAATTATAATGACATATATTAAAAACAGAGGGTGTAATAAGTATTAGTTCCTGATTAAGCAAAGCGAAATGATTTGTCTGCTTTTACGGAATGCTTACGACAACGTGGTTAAAAGAGCGCACATTATTTGCAATTAAACCTAGAAAGGATACGAAAGTGAAGCAAAATACGGGAATTGTTTGCATTGTATTTTAGCGAAAATATGTTTTTTTTTAATATGTAAAGACGAAAGCAGAGTCTATTTGATTGCAAGATTGTTGTCGGACTTCTAAATACGCTAGCCTTCAAATACTAAGATGACTGTAACTTAAAGCAGTCTCTAATTTTCAGAGTTATCCAATCGAATAAACGAATGATCTGAATTGTCTAGTAGTGTGTCGCTAGAGTAACTTATTATAGTAAAACAAAACGACACTATTTTTTAACTGTATTCTTGAAAGATCAGGACCGCAGCTTTTTTATCCAATAGTCTATATACAACTGCTTAAGTTGCAGTTCTAAAGAGATTGCACTAGATCTCCGTCCTTTATAGGCCCCCTTCTGGACAGCTTCTAATTATGCAGATTCTGAATTATAGTCAGCTGTCTGGAGAAGCGGTTGTCTGAAGAATATGCTGACTGGAGAATTTGGTCATTCAATAATCCTAATTGTTTGTGTTGATTGTTGATCGGTGTTGGTGACGGATGAGCGGATGATGGTGGTGGAGGGGTCTAGGGACGATGACGGAAGCCCTTATGCCTACGACGACTCGTGGGAGGCGAACTCGCAGAATCTGAGTCAGAATCCGCAGAATCGGTGGATGACTTCCGATTATATGTACAAATCGATTCGATTCTTGGAGAAGCTGTCTAGAATCCTACCGTTCGTGCACAATCCGCTTTTATTTTAAATGGTTGTATTTAAGTGAAGCGAAGGGGCCATACTCTCAGACATTTCAAATCTAGACGAGAACTAACTTCTCTAGTTAACAGCTTAACCCACTACAGGAAACGACATCGATGTAAATGCGACCAAAATATCTATGTCGGCGGTTTCATAACGGACGACAAGTATATGCCCGTGTGTCGGCGGACAATAGACTAGCTCGACGACATACATACTCCCCGCACGATGATTACTTGGCGCGGCAGATTTTGAATTTCGCTTCATGAAAAGTACCTATGTTTGCTAACAAGATATCGACAACACAGTTCCTCCCCCTAACGGCAACCTAACGCCCAGGCGGAAGGACTTCAATGCAATCCCACATGGCAGTGGGCAGAACCACCTATGTCGGCGGCAAATAATAGGCCGTCGACATAAAGGCGATCCCACATGGCGTTGAATTTCAAAGCGTCCCACATGACAAAGCACCACCTTTCTCGTGACAAATAACATGCCGATTTACATTATTAATTCAAATGGGATGAGAAAATATATTTATTGTTCTTAAAATTTAGAAAAATCAAATATACCTTTTAGAATGGTTATTACGTACTCAACATACATTTGTATGAAATGTGGGTATATTTATTTTTAATTAATTAATATGTGACGGTGTGTTTGTTAAATATACTCTCCTAGCTAAAGTTTCAATTAATGCACTTTCTAATGACGATTCAACACCGGACGATCGGAAAACGAGGAATGACTCTTTGCATGTTGTGAAACCCTAAAATGACAATTCAAATGTCTTATTCAAATTTCGTCTAAAGGCGACAAAATAATCGGCGAATATTACGGGATCGAGGACGGCCACCGACCCAAAGAAAGATCGTGGAGGTCGACCTTTTCGAGCCGAGTGAGAGAAAGTGTATGGATGAGCTAGGATGGTATTTGCCATATTGTGGAGGTGCATGCAGGCTGGTTCGATTGATACCGTGGAAACGTAGTGGATTACTCTCGATACGTTGGAGCCTTTGTGTCGGCGGCTCCGTATATACCGACGACAAAAATGATACAGTGTCGGCGCTTGTCACCAAACCGTCGATAACGCTTGACACAAATGACTCCGTGTCGTCGGTCCTAACTAGGTCGACGACACAGATCATGTGTCTCTGCCAGTGGGACCATCTACTGCTACGAAAGTTTGGATCTAGACAGAAATGACTCAGTGTCGTCGGCTCTAAGTAGGCTGACGATACAGATCACGTGTCTCTGCCGGTGGGACCACCTACTGCTACAAAAGTTTGGACCTAGACAGAAATGACTCAGTGTCGTCGGCTATAAGCAGGCCGACGACACAGATCACGTGTCTCTGCCGGTGCGACCACCTACTTCTACCAAAGTTTGGACCTAGACAGAAATGACTCAGTGTCGTCGGCGATAAGAGGGCCGACGACACAGATCACGTGTCTCTGCCGGTGGGACCACCTACTGCTACGAAAGTTTGGGCCGTTTGACCTAGACACAAGTGACTCAGTGTCGTCGGCTATAATGAGGCCGATGACACAGATCACGTGTCTCTGCCGGTGGGACCACTACTGCTACGAAAGTTTAGGTTTACTTCGGTGTCGGCGGTCCCAAGGAGGCCAACGACAAAGGTGTTTCATTTAACAAAAAGGTTGCCGTGCGCTTAAGTCCCAGAGGACTTAGCACACCGCTGCCACCGCCTCCACAAGCGCTGGCCGCTCAGCGCCTCCGCGCCTCTCGCCGCCGTCGGACGCCCGCCTCCCACGCTGCCTCCGGCCGCCTGCGCCGCCTTCGGCTCTGCGGCGCCTCCGGCAGCCGACCCGCTCCGCCGAGGACCGTGGGAGGTCGCCCACGCTCGAACCACGCCGCTCCGGCTTTCCCGAGCTCGTCCACGCCGTCGGTCCCGCCCTCGTCCTCCTAGTCAATATCTCCGGTTAAGGTAATCTCCGGTACAAGAATGCAGATGCGGTGAATTGAAGCTGTTAATACAGAAAATCATCCAAAAAGAACCAGTGCACATTGTTGATCTGCCAACATTATTTAATTTGTTTCAACATTCCTAGTATACATACCATAGGCAGGGTAAGTATATATAGTAACGTTTCTGTTTAGGATCGTGCTATGGTGTGTCCTCTTTTCACGACGTAAAATTAATGATAACCTTGTATCTGTGAATCATGATGAACATGATGACATGAAACAATACAATAACCTGCGACAAATAAATTCGTTTAAGAACACGCTCGTTATCCATATATACTCGACCACGCAAGAAGACGCACAGTCCTTGTAATCATACAAAAAAAATCTTAAGAATAGCGGAGTTATTTCGAAGAAAGTGGTAAGAACAGCTAGCTGCTAACGCTATAGACATACTGTACGCAACGTACACACATTGACACACGCATGTGGGTTAAATTTGCAGCATATACACATGCATGAAAGTGCCCAAAGTTAAAGCTATCAGTAAAAGTGAAAATCTTTTAGCTCTTCTCTGACCAGTACTACTGCAAAGCCATTACTAAGCTAGGAGTAATTCATGCAAGCACTACACACATATGCACACATGAATGAATGTGTTTTCAGATGTAGACGACAAGAGGCAGTGGTGCTCATGAGCACGGTACTGGTTGGCCTCGTGAGCCATTTCTTCCATGGTTCTATCTTTTCTTTCTATGTCTAGGTCAAGCTTTTCCTTCAATTCTTTCTCTTTCACATCAATCTGTTTCAAAACAAAATGGTAAGCTTTACGTAGAAAAATAGTATATGAAACTATTAGATAGCAAACAAGGTCACAAACCGCATCATATATTTCATCATTTTTTTCAAAATCTCCTTTCTTCCTGGGGATAATGTGGATGTGGACATGTGGAACTGTTTGGCCAGCTTGAGGACCATCCTGACAAGTGAAAATAGCTATCATTAAGGAACCGCTTCTTCTTAGTCCATATATTATTAAAAGGTACAGGTGAACAAGGTAATCAAAGGTGGAACTAGAGTAAATGACCAAAGAGCAGCTAGCAAACCTCATATGGCAGTGTAAAATGCAATTTTGGCAATTAACCTATTCTATTTTGTTTTGGATCCCAAGTAGCGGAATTTCCTGCGTAATTGTGTGACTAGATATTGCAACATGTTGTATTTGTCATATAACTCTATTGTCTTTTGAAAATATAGTTATATTTGTTATACAATTGTAATAGATATAATATCTATACATGATTAATCTGAATCGTTATAATCTAGACCACCAAAATAAGTGATGTAGATCTTCTCTTTCTCTCGATCAATGAGAGAATTTCTAGGAATTTTGCTTTTTTCTGATTTAAGGATTATTGTGGGATTTTCTAGACCTCCAAAGCGAAGGAGGTACCTTGGATATCACCAGTTGTTTGTAGGTATATAGATAGCAAAATCAACACATTATGGCCACTTAAACTGTATGAATTAATTATAAAAAAATCGAAGCATGAGCTATTCATTATATAGGTATATCGACTTTACTTGAATTGCAAATGTAAGTGAAGAAGCTTTGTGGTACTGCTCAAGCTGTATACCAACTTCCTTTGCAGTAACCCATAAATCACTAGTCTCATCAGAACTTAGATCAGCAAATCGTTTCACCTCGCGCTTGGGGCACACAAGGACATGTATGTATTGTCAAGGAAAAATGATGTGTATGATCTCTCAACATGTCAAACTTTAATCCGTAAGGAGATGTTTTACACTTCAAATTATGAAAGCTGTGAACCACAGGACAACATGGGGCAATATATCACCACCTCAAGTAAAAGTTATAGACCATAAGTAGATGTCCGGATTGGATGGACAAGTGTCCACACGCCTGGAGGGAGCACTGCAAGATGTGGGCATCGAAGGAGTGGATCGAGAGGTCCAAGAGGAACAGAGGGAATTGAGAAGCCAACCCCGAGATCTGTGTGACCTACCTAGGTGGACGAGGCATGGGTCACGTCGCGCGCGATATCGTAAGTATACTAAGTACAACTCTAGCATTCTTGTCAATTCAGTTTTTCATTTCACATTTGAAATTGAACTGCAGGAGTCGGAGACGAGACTTGAGCCTGATGAGTTCACCGTGTGGACGCAGGCACACACGCCCCGTGTCCGACCTGACGGTACGCAACCACCGATGCCCCCGGCTGCCCAGGAGAGATTGATGAGCCTTCCTAATCAGGTTCTGTGTTTTGCATTCTACTATGCACAGTTGCTTTCTGTCATGCTTTCTCTTGTGGATAGTTTTGACATGGTTATCCTATGATTCGGCAGAAATGGGCGGAAATAATTGGACAGGCAAGCCAAAGCATTGATATCCTGAAGAACCAAGTCACACTTATGATTGATCTGGAACATAAAGCCTAGGGCTTGGGACTTGTTCATTGTGCATTGCTATGATTTATAAGGTAAGCAAGACATTTGAGGCTGAAACAATTGTCTTCTGTTACTAGAACTGTGTGTTCTTGATGCATAGAAGCTAATTTGTTGCACAAAGCAATTTGTCAAATGCATTGGAGTATTAAACAATTCACTAATGGGTGGGGAATTGGGGTGAATGCGTGGGATCAGGAGGATGACAAGTTCAATTAAATTAGATACAGAGCATTGCACAGTTGAGCTACTGCTTCTTCATTAAAATCTTGAAAAATTATCAATTCAAAACAATGTTTGTGAACCTTAATCTTTATTTCAGGCATGCATTTCATCATATGCAAGGAGAACAATATGGGGGTTTTGTTTTAAGCAGTTGTGCTTTTAACAGTGTAAAGCTTAGTGTAAACTTCAAATATTGTATATATCACTTATTATATATGACTGAAATCTTGATTCATGTGGATGATGCTTATACATAATTTCTTCACCGTATTACATGGTGAGCAGAGGTGGACGTGGTGGTGGCTATGGTGGGGATAGACGCAGGGATAACTACAGAGATGGAGGAGGCTATGGGCCTAACAGACACCAGGGTGGAGGGTGGTCGTTTGCGTTCATGACCATACTGAAAACAGCTAGTATCTACTTGTCGATCCCAGATGTGAATGTGATGTACTCCTTTACTTTGTGAGCTGAATTTGTGAATTATTGATGCATTTTGCTATATGTGTGTTTGTGATCAATTGTGAATTGTATCGGTGAATGTGAATGTGGTAATGTGTGTGAAATTAAATGTTGTGATTATTCTGGGCAATTGGGAATATAAAACTGCTGGGAATGGGGTTTTATTGCAGGTTAAAATTGGATTTTTTTAAAAAAATTCAATATTTTTTCCTTTTTTACAATTTTTGTCGTCGTCTATGGACATAGCTGACGACACAAATAGAACCAGGCTGGTTCTGGAGCCAATCTCAGTAGGGGTCTGTGTAGGTGTAGGCGGCCCGTATGTAGCCGGCGACACAAGTGGGGCCCACGCGTCAGAGCGGCGTCACTGAGGCCAATCCCAATAGGGCTATTTGTCGTCGGCCACGGTCGTAGCTGACGACACAGAGTGGGCAATGGTGTAGGCGGCCCATTTTTAGCCGACGATACAGCTTGGGCAAGTGGGACCCACGCGTCAGAGCGGCGTCGCTGGGGGCGCGCCGTTAGGCTGGGTATGTGTCGGCGGCTACATTATGCAGCCGACACAGGCCTGGTTGATGGGGTCTGCCCAGGATGCGCTTGGGTCGGCGGGGTTTATGTTAGCCACCGACACAGATGTGCTGTGTCGTCGATGTCTTGGTCGAGGACTTGTGTCATCGGTCGCCGATTTACCACGCTATGTCGTCCGGAATGAGATATCAGATCGCCGGTAAAAACCGACGACATTGATCAAGTTCCCTGTAGTGACCGTATTAAATCACAACCAATATACGTTTTTTATAGTAATTATGCTTACACGAACCAACGTAGTGGGAAAGTCCAATAAAAACACATGCAAAAGGGACGGATTAGTTGAGTCTTAGATCTTTGCTCAGGCATAGTGATAGCGATCACATTACGCAAATAGTTTATCCATGTTTAGCACGTACAAGAAAATGCACCGAATTACTGGTATCTGCTTAGCAATCTTTTGCTTTAGAGACTACAGATAACACATGTCTTTTACCATATCTGAGAAGCATGAGAGAAGGCCGACTCTGCGGCAGCGCACATAAGCGTAGCATGAGGACGAAGCGGGCAGGCAAGCGAGCACCGAGCGGAGCGGGTGGGCATGGGCGACATGTGTGCATGTGGCGCAGGCAATTACTATGCCGTGAGTTACCATGCTGGGTAGCGCGGGAGGATGCTTTCCATGCTTTTGACCACGAGAGCATGTTCTCCAACGGTCACACCTACTACTACGAAGTCAGCCACATCTTCTACAGTGGAGAGGATTATTTTTTAATATATATACACACATGGTAGCGCTATTCTACGTCTGCACGTAGCGCTGCCTATTCTACGTGCGTGACGCAACCGTGTCAGATGACTAATAAATCTGATCATCATATGCAGAAGCCCAACAGACTAGAAAATATGTTATCTAGTTTGTACATGAATCTTGTTGCTTTTTGTCAGCGCTTGGGAAACAGGCTCCTCACCAAGCTTACTTGTTGATTGAGGGATCAACCGATCCCCTTTTTCCGCGGAGGGTCAGCGTTAGAAGAAAGACGTGCAAGGAAGTTGAGCTACCAAAGAGGGAGGCGAACAAGAGGATTTTTATACTGGTTCGGGCCTCTCACGATCGAGATAACAACCCTACGTCCAGTGTTTCTTTGCTCGTTATCTGGATACTTACAAGGGCCTAGCAGGGCTTAACTTTGCATATGCCCGGTTACAAAAGAGTATCGATATTACAATGCTCGTACATGCCTTCTCTAAGATGGTGTGTGTGTGCTCGGTCTCCTCTCCCCTTTTGGCGTGTTCTGAGGAGGTATTTATAGGTGGCTAACGATGACCACATCCGAATGTCACCCCCTTACGTGTCCTCGCGTGGCAGCAACTATCCCTTTGCTCTCGCCACGCGGCGCCGTGGATGTGATGGGCTCAAATCGTGGCGTAACGGCTATCGCAGTACGCCACGTCGCTTTATAACCCGAGCATGACCTTCGGCATGCCCGGATCTTCCTTCGGTGGCCGACCTTGTCGCCACCGAGCAACTATGCTCTAAGACCAAGCCGCATGCTCGTGGATGGGTATGGTCAAATGGTCCACCCCACCCGAGGATCTTCTTTGGGACGATATTAAAGAGAAGCATGGTCGGTCAAGAAGGTCACGGGGCTTGATGGTCCTCATGGTAATTTATCCAATCCCCGACAGCTAGTCCCCGAGGCTCGAGTGGAAGAACCACTTTCTAGGGGCCTTCCTCTTGAGCCTTTAGACTCATAGGAGGGATTGGAATCTTGTGGCGAAAAACTACTTTAGCATGGAGCTGAAACCCTATATCGAAGCACTTCTGCAGCATCCGAGCAATCCTTGCTCGGGAATGGAGTTAAAATACCGCAATAAGCGCCATCGCGACATCCCAGGCGACCCTTGCTTGAAGCGATCATGCTCTGGCGGGACCAGGCATCTCACTTTAGGCTCGGCCAAAGCGGGGCTTAGGAACGGAAGCGAAAGGTTGTAACGGTTCCTTCGCTGGGAAGTTTCGCGGGTACGGTTCTGACAGTTTTTGGAAACCGTGCTTTTATTGGACAGTTTTTGGAAACCGCACCGTCGCGCGTCGCTCCACGGGCGGGTGTAGTTTTCTATCTGTTCGGCTTCTCCGCCTATAAATACTCGGCGGGAATAGTACGGAGACTTTCTTCTTCTGCATCTCGCCACCAAGCTCCAAAGCTCTCCATCCTTCAAGTTCTTTTGCCCCTACGCCCCTTTTTCTAAACTTTTTCCATGGCGAGATTTAACGTTCGCGTCACCGCCTCACCGTTCGGCCTTTCAAGACGCTGGCGCCAATGAGGAGCCTCCGAACCAGCATTTGGATTATGCCGATGGGATAGAGACAAGCGGCCTAAAGATCTGGATGGAGGAGTACGGCCAGAAGAACTTAAGGCAGCTTATGAGGAGGCGAGATCGGCAAGAGACGAAGCCCGGAGCGCAAGTCATTTGGAAGATGAAGTTCTTGAGTTCGGGGCCAAATTGGCGAGCTGCCGTCTCGGTTCTCAAAGCGAGAGTCCGAGGAAGAAGATGAAGACGCGGCGCCCTATATCCTGAGGTGTCGGTGCCCGAAAGACACGCTGGAGGAAGCCGACACGGGCGAGCTTGACCTTTCAACATCGGATGAGGCTGCCGAGGACGAGGGACTCGTCCACGGTGAGCCTTTATTATTCTTATTTTTCTTTCTGCTTCTTGCTTTCTTTGTCCTTATCCGAGCTGCTCCCATCCTGTTGACATGGACGCGATAGCTCCTAGGGGCTCCCCTAATAGCTGACGAGGTCCTTGATCGTGTCTTAGAGAAGGAGCCCGCTTTCCTCTTCGATTGCGCGATGATCGAGGAGCCCCTGAAAGATCTGAGATGCTCGGGAGGAGGTCAGGCTGCCCCGAAGCGAACCTCATGCTCGGCAGACGCCAGACTGCCCTCGAAAGCGAATCGTGACGCTGAGCGGACAAATGAGAAGACCCTGAGTAGGCCAATCGCTCGGAAGGGAGACACGACGTCCCCGAGCGAACTACATGTCTGGGGGGTAGCAAGGGAGTCCCGGGCGAACTCCCTGCCCGGGAGGAAGGCCAAGTCCCCCTGCCAAAGTCGCCTGAAGGGAGCTTTACGGATCTTCGGGGGGCGGACATCGCCAAGGTTTTCCGAGACAACCTCTGCGTTCGTCTCGACCGGGTAGACACACTTCCCCCCTTGTTGTGGTGGTTTCTTCTTTGGGGTCCTGGGGGGTGTCTGAGGCCTTTCTGTCTACAGGTTCTACAAGAGACCATGAAGGACTTCAGCTCGGCGACGGCTTTGCCCGAGGTCTTGGTCAAGCTGCACGCTGATCATGATGCTCAGGTGACTGAGCTTGAGTAACAGATAGACGACTTTGAGGCCAGAGGTCTGGCCGATTATGGAGAGATGTCGCCAAGTCGAGGAAGACATCACCACGAACAGGGAGAAGTTTAGCAAGCTCAGGCTAGAGCTCGAGCAAAAGAAACAACACTCCCAAACTCTTGAGTCGAAGGTGGTGGAGCTGAGCCGGGATGCACAGGAGGCCGCCGAGCTTGCTGACCATAGTAAGGAGGAAGCAGAGCAGCTCCGCCAGGAAGCCTGCGAAGGACGGGAAGCTCGGCGGAAGGTGCTCGACCTTGAGGTTAAGCTTAATGAAATGAGACAGAAACTCTCCGCATCGCTTAGAGGAGCAAAGCCCGGGGGGTAGGCAATTTTTCTTCTTCTCTTTTGTATCGCTTGTCGTTGTGAATAAAGCATAGTTCTCCCCCCTAAGACTCCGTCCCTTGTCCTGTGCCTTTGTTATTTTTGCATCTTTCCTCTAGTTGCCTGCGAACAACGAACGCAAAACGAACATATAAAAGATAGGCAAGTAGGAATATAAGTTAGGACGGAGCATGGGCGACATAAACCCAAAAGACAGATAAAGTAAAATCGCGAGTTAGGATGAGGCACTGCAGGCCACGAGTGAACTCGTACGACCTCATCCCGAGCATGGATTAGATGCCCAGGGAAACTTGACATGGGTCAGATACCTAGCAGAAAGGTAACTAGCAGGTTGTGCATGAAACCATACTGCCGCATCCCACGCATTGATCAGACGCACAGGGGAAACTAGACATAGATCGGATGCCTAGCAGAAAGGTAACTAGAAGGTTATGCATGAAACCACACCGCCGCATCCCACGCATTGATTAGATGCACAGGGGAAACTAGACATGGATTGGATGCCTAGCTACTGATTGGTCATGAGAGGACTCATGCCATCACATCCCGAGCATGGATCGAATGCTCGAGGAACCGATAGTCGAGGCGTGCTCGAACTACCGCATCTTGGACATGGATCAGACGTCCAAGGAAACTAGACATAGATTAGATGTCTAGGTGTCGATTGGTCATGAGAGGACTCATGCCATCGCATCCCGAGCACGGATCAAATGTTCGAGGAACTGACAGTCAAGGCATGCTCGAACTACTGCATCTTGGACATGGATCAGACGTCCAAGGAAACTAATGGGCAGGTCATGAGAGGACTCATGCCGCTGTATACGGGCAAACCTTGGCGCGGAATAGCATAAGTGCCCAAATGTGATGTCTTCTCGTGGAAATTTAAACGTATCCCCGAGTGAAAAACATGCTTAAAAAGTGAACAATCTTCGAGCGGAACGTTTGATCGGCACAAAACCGAGCGGAACGCTTGATCGGGCAAGGGGGATGGAATTTGTGTCCAAACGTGCTCGGCGTGAAACAGAAACGATTCCCGAAAGCGCAATAACAAATGCAAAACGATCGCACGAAAGATAGGCAAAACAGAATCGCAAGTCAGAACGAGACACCAACGACACATGCCTCTTTGAGGAAAAAGTGTTAGTTCGGTAGCTCGTTCCTACTAACCCCCTGCTGTGAATGAAGGTCATGCACCTAAGTTGCGAGCACGGACTCGTTCGTAGGAGAGTAAAAAATATGCGCATTGCTTCCCCAACCAAGCCACCGATTCTTCCAAGCTGCGGGCATGGGCTAGGTCGGGAGAAGGGAACGCGCGAGGCCTTAACTTCCTCAACGTTCTGGACTCATACTCCTAAGTTTGCGAGCGTAGTCCTGACGAGGAAGGACATGCGGTTGCACGCCAAAACACACAATGAGCATGCACGGGAAGACCTGACTAGGGCTCTGAACCGGCCAAGAGGGCATCTACTTGTGACTATGGTCACGCAGCGAAGAACTACTGCGGATGGTAATCGGCTTAAAAAGACGGACACCTCTGGCGGCAAGACTGGTGACCTGGTGCTTGCTGTGGCGCTTTGAGCGTTTTTGCGCATGTTAGCTAAACCTTAGAAGCGAATGTTCCTGCCCGACGCGCTCGTCCCATCACCAAGATCGTGAGGAAAAAGTATGCCCTTGTACGAGACTGAGTCAGCTTATCAATAGGCAATGACCTTGAAAACATTCACAAAATCTTGAGGGTGACGGACTTCGCGTGGGCGAAGAAACCGAGTTTTTACAGGAATAACAGCTGAGCAAGCGTGAAACATAAAGGTAAGCACATCTTTAAACAAAGAATTTGCGCAGCTGGTCGATATTCCAGGAGTTTGTGAGCACCCGACCATCTTCCATTGCCAAACGGACAGCCCCGGGGCGCGCCACCGAGACAACCGTGAACGGACCTTCCCATCTGGGGGAGAGCTTGTTAGTCTTCGACGTGTCCTGAATTCGACGTAGGACGAGGTCTCCGACTTGCAAGGTCCTCGGCCGAATTGACTTAGCCGAATGCCTACGAAGAGCTTGTAGGTAGACGGCAGATCGCAAAGCTCTTCCTTCGTGTCTCTTCAAAGAAGGTCAAGGTCGAGGAGACGCTCGAGCTCTTGGTCGATGCTGTCGACCAGGTGCACTCTTTGGGAACCCAACACAATCTTGGCGGGTAGAATGGCCTCTGCACCATAGACGAGCTGGAAGGGCGTCTCGCCCGTAGCCTGGCTTACCGTAGTGTGAACTGACCAAAGGACGGAAGGGAGCTCGTCCACCCAAGACTTGCCGTGCCGGGCGAGGTCTTTGAAGACCCTCTTCTTGATCCCCTGAAGGATTTGGCCATTTGCTCGCTCGCCGCTCCGCTGTTCGTGGATGAGCCACAGGCGGCGAACCTTTGTCTCGATATCTTCGCAATAGGCACGAACAGCCTCATTAGTGAACCGAAAGTGCCGTTATCCGTGATGAGGTGATTGGGGACCTCGAAACGCGTCACCACGTTGCTGCGGAAAAACCTCCTGACCACTTGAGCCGAAATAGTTAATACGGGCTCGGTCTCGATCCACTTAGTGAAAGTGTCGACGGTCACGAACAAGAATTTGCAACCCCTTCAACTTCGGGGAAAAGGTCCGAGTATATCGGCTCCCTAGGTCGAGAACGGCCATGAGAGTGGGATAGTTTGGAGCGCGTACGCCGGCTGGTGTGCTTTGCGGGCATGGAACTGGCATGCCCGGCAAGTCGCCACGATCGCCCAAGCGTCGGCTAAGGCCGTCGGCCAATAATACCCCAACCAGAAGGCTTTGCTCACGAGCGTCCTGAAGGACGAGTGAGCTCCGCACACTCCCTCATGGATATCTCTGAGAAGAAAATTACCCTCTTCCCGTGAGATGCACTTGGAAAGGACTCCAAGTGCCCCTTTGCGGTATAAGGCGCCCTCGATTAGTTTGTATGGAGAGGACCGCCTTACAAGCCGGGAACACTCGGCTTCTTCCTCGGGCAGTGTCCCATGCGCGAGATACTGGATGAACGGCGTCATCCAATTCGCACCATGCTCGAGGAGGGAGACGTCACCGCTCATCTCTGATGCCTCTTCTATAGAGGGAATAGAGGACTTGAATAGATGCTCAACGATCGCTCCAAGAGGGGCGGGCATCTGAGAGGAACCGACCTTGGACAAATGGTCGGCCAGGAAATTGTCCTTCCTGGGAATGTAGAGTAATTCGAAATTTTTAAAGTATCGCTCCATCTTCCTCACCTAAACCAAGTAAAGCGCCATTGAGCTATCGGAACACTGATACTCCTTATTAACTTGGTTGACGACCAACTGCGAATCACCTCTTACAGTCAGTCGTTGGACCCCGAGTGCTTTGCACGCCGCAGCCGACCAAGAGGTTTCATACTCGCCGCGTTGTTGGTCGCGACGGCGTAATTGATAACGATCGAGCCGTTCCCCAGGGATACCAACACGACACCAACCCCCGAGCGTTCGTAAGCTCGAGATCCGTCAAAGTACATGGTCAAACGACTGCTTTGATTCCTTGACTCGCCAATCTGCCGGGCCGATTCGTCCATTCGGCCACAAAATCCACCGAAACCTGAGACTTAATCGCCGTGCGAGCCGAGAAGTGAATATCAAACTCGGCGAGTTCCATAGCCCATTTTGCTATGCGGCCACCAACATCTTGGTTTCTTAGGATCTCCCTAAGCGAAAAATTGGTCGGAACCACGACCTTATGAGCTTGGAAATAGTGGCGTAGCTTCCTAGAAGCCATGAGTAATGAGTACAACAGCTTTTGGATCTCGGGGTACCGCTCCTTTGGTCCATGCAAGACTTCACTGACGTAATAAATTTGTCATTGTACTCCATCTCTTTCGGCCGTCAGCACGGCGCTTACAACTTGCGGGGTCGCTGCCAAATATAAGAGCAGGTCCTCCCCCGACCTCGGTGTGGTTAAGATGGATGGGCCAGACAGGTACTGCTTCAGCTCTTCGAAGGATTGATTTGCTTCTTCGGTCCATGCTAATCCGTCGTGCTTACGGAGCGCCTTGAAGAAAGGCAGCCCGCGCTCGCCCAACCGAGAGATGAAGCGACTTAGAGCCGCCATGCGTCCGGTCAAAGTCTGGACCTCCTTGATGCTGCTAGGTGGTCGCATTTTCTCAATAGCTTCTATTTTTTCTGGGTTTGCTCCAACGCCTTGCGGGCTGATCATGTAGCCAAGCACCTTGCCCTCTTTTACCCCAAAGACACATTTTTTCGGATTAAGTTTTATTTGATGCTTGTTGAGGTTACAAAAGGTCTCTTCAAGGTCGGACACATGACCTGAGGCAAGTTTGCTTTTGACCACAATGTCGTCTACATAGACTTCTAAATTTCGCCCTATCTGGTCTACGAAAGTCTTCTGCATCAAACGCTAGAAGGTCGCTCCAGCGTTCCTAAGACCAAAATACATGGTCGTGTAGTAGAACGTGCCGAACGGGGTAATGAAGGAAGTCTTCTTTTCATCCTCGGGTGATATGCCGATCTGGTGATAGCCTGCATAGACATCCAGGAAACTCATCACCTGAGATTCCATTGCTAAGGCCGACCGGTTGGTCTATTCGAGGCAGCGGAAAATTATCCTTAGGACAAGCGGCTTGAGTGCTCGTGTAATCGATTTACATCGCCACTTGCCACCTTTTTTGTTGATGATGACTGGGTTTGACAGCCATTCCGAATGCTCAACTTCTTGAATAAAGCCGGCCTTGAGAAGTTTGTCGAGTTCATCCCGGATGATTGCTTGTTTTTTCGGGGAAAAATGCCTGAGTTTCTGGCGCACAGGCTTTTTATCAGGCCGAACAGCTAGTCTGTGCTCAATCACTTCCCTTGGGACTCCGGGCATGTTGGACGGTTCCTAGGCGAACACGCCCACGCTCCTCCGGAGGAAAGTGATGAGGTCGAGTTCCTATTTGGGGTCTAAGGAAGATCCCAAATGCACGACCTTGGTCAGGTCCGCGTTGCTTAGCGACACTGCTTTAGTCTCTCCCCCTAGCTGGAGGGCAGCTGCCCGACCATGTCAAGCGATCTCTCGTCGCAACTCAAGGCCGCCTTCGGGTTCCCTCTTATGGTAATTACGCCCTTGGGGCCGGGAACCTTCAGACATTGGTATGCATGGTGCGTGGTGGCTATAAACTTGGTGAGGGCTGGCCTGCCAAGGATAGCGTTGTAGGCCAGCTCGAAGTCGACTACGTCGAAAGTGATCATCTCCGTCCAGAAGTTGCTTGGGCTCCCGAACATAACAGGCAAGACGATCTGGCCGAGGGGTTTGATCGAAGTGCCCGGGACAATCCCGAAGAAGGGGACTGCAATGCTCTTAATCTTGGACCGAGGCACCTGCATCTCGTCTAGGACCCTGGCGGCTATGAGATCCAGGGAGCTCCCACGTCGATGAGGACTCGCCCCACCGTCGTGTTACTGATGGTCAGGTTCACGACCAGGGGGAGCCTTTGAGGGTTGGTCATTCCAAGGGGATAATCGTCCTTGGAGAAGTTAATAGGTAGCTCGGACCACCTATGTTGCTGGACGGGAGGCCTGCCCTGTGTGACATAGTGCACCTCTCGCGCCGCCTCCTTCAAGTCTCTGCGGGACTTATAAGCAGAGGAGCCCCCAAATATAACTGCAATATGATTGCGAGGCTCCTGGTAATCCATATCTTCATCGTCTCCGACTGCGGGTGATGCGCACGGGGGTCGCCCCGATCTTCTGATGAGAACGATACGTCGGTTTTCGATGTAGTAGGAGTAGATGGTTCGGCTACTAACCACGAGATCATCAACTAAGCAATCGCAACGTCACCACACGAGGCGATCAACCGAATCAAAGATGCGATCGATCCTTGTACCTGCTGCAACCGAGAACAAGCAAAAACAAGGTGAGAGCAATTCCAATCCAATAATCTCAAAGAAACAAGGGTGAGGTTCATTTTCGTCACGGGTGGTCTAGTCGACACACGCGAACACAAGGAGGGACGACAAGGGTCTACCAAAACACAACAAAACCTAAACATAGAAGAACGGTGGCGGCCATATATATAGCGGCGGCCGGAGGTGTAGGGCAGCCAAAACAATGGCGGCCACCAAAACCCTTAGATACATGGGCCATAGGCTAAAAGTGAGTGACACAAGACCACAATTTACGGTCCGTGATATTGTTCTACAATTTTCTATCGATCTGGAGTGAATTTGTACATGGGGCTAGATCCGTTAGAAAGTTTATCTCCTAATCTTTCAAACGGGTGTCGTACGCTAAGATCGGAGTCCAGGAGCCCGAGTTATGCCCGTTTGAAGTTGGCTTGCTGCTGGATGGCCAAACCGGACTTTTTAACTTCTTGGGCTTCCACACGGGCCTTTCTTGGTGCGTGGGCTGTCCTCGGGGTGGGTGCTTGAGGCTCTTGTCCATTGATGTAGTTTTGAATGGCTGAGCTTCTGGATTAAGACCTCTCAGTGATGAAGATGCCGCAGTGTCGATCGTATGTGACGAAGATGGAGCGGTGTCGGTAGTCGTTGGAGTTGCCGGAGAGGAAGGAGGGGCAGCAGTCACACTGGTCGTATCCATGCCGGTGATGTCCTCATCATCCTCCCCTTCTTGAATTGGAGTCGTCCTCGATTCCTTCTCATGATCCTGCAAAAGGTTAGTAACAACAGGAGACAAAGAAACAAGTTTTTGCAATGCAGTATCAGGGGAGGACACAACCTTATCAAAATGAATTACCTCCTTTATCTTTGCTTCAGTGTTTGGTGCATGGTTAACAATTTCATCACCCTGTTTGCCATGATTTTTAACTCTCTTCGCAATAATTTTATTTATTTCAGCAGGAGTCATTGGTTCCAAAATCATTTTCTTTGTATAATACATAAAGGAATATTGATTGGTTCTACCATTGTGAATAGCTTCTACGTCATATAACCATGGTCTTCCTAATAAAAGTGAGCATGTTTCCATGGGTACAACATAGCAATCAACAAAATCATAATATGAACCAATAAAGAAATTCACTTGCACAGTTTGTGTTACCCGAACCTTACCACAGGAATTGAACCATTCGATCTCATAAGGTTGTTGAAGTGGAGTTGTGGTCAAGCCAAGCTTCTCAACCATATTCTGATTTGCGAGGTTGCTACAAATTCCTCCATCTATGATGACTTGTACCCCACGTTCTCGGACAACAAACTTAGTGTGGAATAAGTTGTTGCGTTGAGTTTGACTAGCATGTGCGGTAGAGAGCACTAAGTACACGCTATGCGACCTTAGGCTCTTGTAGCTGTTCGTTATTGCAGCACTCAAGTGCACACCATCTTGATTATTCTTGCCTACAGGGTTAGTCGCAGGAATAGCAAGAACATTCTTATCGTTATATATTGAAATACACTTACTATCCTTCTTCTTGGGTGAGGCAGGCTTCAAATCTTTCTTCAATGGTGTGTTCTCATTCTTGGTCGAAGGGATAATCCCATGCTCGACCATCTCACCCTTTGATTTCTGCAGGTACTCAAGTCGCTTATGTTTTTGCAAGTATTTCTTTTCTCTTTCTGTCAAGAATGGACAATTCTCAATATCATCCTCGTAAGTTATCTTGCTATGCGAACCTGCCATTGTTAGGGGCAACAAACAGAAAACTCACAAGAGAATTAGTTCCTATAAACTACTAATATGTGGACAGTGGAGGATCTCACACACTCAAGCTCACACCAAGTTCTTACCAGTTCTTATCCTACGGCTTTTCAAGGTTCAATCGGTGGATGATGGTAATCTGCACTCGGGGGTGATAAAACGATTGCAAAGTGCTTCTCCTGTGGTTAATAGTAGGTAGAGCTTGGATAGGTATAATATGTAGCAAAGGATATACTAGAACCACACTAGCCAAAACAAGTTGAAAGAACGTTCAATGGCGGTACTTTGCTGGTCCTAGGCTAGACCGTATTAGAGACGCGAGCCTGGACACTAATGAAGTCACAGAAACAGCAACCAGAATGACCACATCACACAAGCAAATAGCTATGGCTCCTTTTTCCACCTTTTAGTGCGGCTCTTTTATATGCACTTGCCTTTTCTTATTTTTCTTCTTTCTATATCAAAAGTGGCACATATGATGAATTACAACTCAAACTTTTTTTCTGCTGCAAACAGATCTACTATGCAGAAACTTTAAATGCTATTTTTGGATTTTTATTAGCTTCCAATGCAAAAATGTATAACTGGAAAGTTGTAGATCTTTTCGAGCTGATCAATTTGCATATATGAAACGTCTATTTTGGATAAGGAAAGCTAGAAATATTGACCCCGAAATACAGACTACTCAGAAAATCTAGGATGAAAATAGATTCCAATCCGACGGGATTTTGGGCAAGAAGACGGCATTTCTGGAAAGTTTCACAATGGACAAAGATGTAGATAATTTCTCAAGCTTTCAGGAAAGTATAAGAACAGCAAAATCTGAGTTCGTACGAGGGAGTTATGACCAAAATACCGAACTGGACAGAGGAGGATCCGAATTGGACGTGACGACGCGATGGAGTTCAACTCGGTGACAAGAACGTGGCAAGAATTCGAAACTCTAAAGATCAAAACACTAAGACCATCAACGACACGACGATGCAATGTAAATTCAACAAGAATTAAACTAGGTAGTAATAGTAAAGGCCAAAAGGGGCTCGGATTAGATCGAACACACGACAAACAGAATTTTTTTATGGCTATTTTTCTGGACTCTAGGACGAACAAGAAGAACTAAACAAGGATAAGGGTGTTCTCACCAGGCAACCGTTGCTCTAATACCACTTGATGCGCTCAGGGGTCGACCCGATCTTCTGATGAGAACGATACGTCGGTTTTCGATGTAGTAGCAGTAGATTGTTCGGCTACTAACCACGAGATCATCAACCAAGCAATCGCAACGTCACCACACGAGGCGATCAACCAAATCAAAGACGCAATCGATCCTTGTACCTGCTGCAACCGAGAACATGCAAGAACAAGGTGAGAGCAATTCTAATCCAATAATCTCAAAGAAACAAGGGTGAGGTTCTGTTTCTCGTCACAGGTGGTCTAGTCAATACACGCGAACACGAGGAGGGACGCACAAGGAGTCTACCAAAACACAACAAAACCTAAACATAGAAGAACGGTGGCGACCATATATATAGCGGCGGCCAGGAGGTGTAGGGCAGCCAAAACAGCAGCGACCACCAAAACCCTAAGATACATGGGCCATAGGCCCAAAAGTGAGGTGACGCAGCACCCTGAATTTTTGGCCCGTGATATTGTTCCGCAATTTTCTTTCGATCTGGAGTGAATTTGAACATGGGACTAGATCCGTTAGAAAGCTTATCTCCTAAGCTTTCAAACGGGTGGTCGCACGCTGAAATCGGAGTCCGGGAGCCTGAGTTATGCCCGTTTGAAGTTGGCCTGCTGCTGGATGGCCGAACCGGACTTTTTAGCTTCTTGGGCTTCCACACGGGCCTTTCTTGGTGCGTGGGCTGTCCTCGGGGTGGGTGCTTGAGGCCCTTGTCCATTGATGTAGTTTTGAATGGCTGAGCTTCTGGATTAAGGCCTCTCAGTGATGAAGATGCCGCAGCGTCGATCGTTTGTGACGAAGATGGAGCGGTGTCGGTAGTCGTTGGAGTGGCCGGAGAGGAAGGAGGGGCAACAGTCACACTGGTCGTATCCATGCCGGTGATGTCCTCATCAGCGGGTGCTTTTCCTTTTGCCTTACCATTCTCCCCTTGCTTTGGGAGCGTGGGCATAGGGCCCTTCATCAGAGAACTGCTCCAGTGGAATGCCCAAGTTCTACAATTGCGGCGGTCGTGCTTTCATGGCGCCTAATGAAGCGGCGTAAACGGCTCACTTGGTGGCGATCTTGGCATTGAACCTTGGTCACGGTTTAGTGCTCATTGTCACGAGGCGGCGCCCGCCCCTCCAACAAGTTGTGGCTCTGAAGCCTGTGGCGGGTGATGCTCGATCGCCGCCACCATGCTCGGCGCAGAGGGCCTTTTCTTTTTCTAGAACTTCTTCCTCTCTTCGGAGCATTGATTCTTCTTGCTCGTGGGACCCTCCAGGCCCGGCTGAGGTGGGAGTTTCCCTTCATCTAGCATCTTCTTCCACTGGACCGCCTCGTCGGCATTTGCATACCGGTCGGCCATGTAGAACAGCTCGTTGGCCGATAGGTCAGGGTGAATCTCCAGGTCCTGCGTGAAGCGGACGTCCCGAACTCTGAACTTGAAAGCTCGGACGACCGCGTCATCTGAAATATTAGGTACGGAATTTCTCACCTTAATGAACCTTTGAACAAAGTGCCTCAGGGGCTCGCCTTTGGTCTGGATCAGACGCTCGAGGTCGCGTTCTTTGCCCGGGCGAGTATAACAGCTCTGAAAGTTTGCCCGGAGCGCTTCACTAAGTTGATGCCAAGAGCGGATCGACCCTTCTTTTCGGTTGAAGAGACATGTTCTTGTAGCTCCGTCTAGGACTATGGGGAGGAAGTTAGCCATCACGCCTTCGTCCCCCCCGGCAGCTAGAATGGCAGTGGTGTATATTAAAAGAAACTCGTCCGAATTTTGGGTACCGTTGAACCTTTCGATGTGGCTGGGCTTGAATTTGCTTGGCCATGAGACATTACGGTGGGACGCTGAGAAAGCTCGGCACCCGAAGGGCGAGCTATTGTGATGACTTCTCCGGGCGAGCCGACCATACCGGTCGTCGTCGTGACGTCCTCCGATACGGGGGCCGAGACGAGTAAATACTTCCCTATGTCGGCGCAACGGAGACCGCTCTGAGGTCGAGAAATCGGTGCGCCCATGGCTGGATCGGGCACATTTCTGACCCCACGAAGCAGTTCGGGAACTGCTCCGAGTATCATCGCGGTACCTATCATGCTTCCTACGGCCTTCTCGAGTAGAAATCTGGGGGCCGCCATGCCTGGGGCGAACAGGAAGATAGGGTTTAACGTCCCGGGAAATACTCCGGGCGCCTTTGCTGCTCGGGGACCCCGAAAGCTTTATATCGACAGCGAGCTTCTCCAGATTCTCAGCTACGGCTGCACTCATAGCTTCCAGATCCACCTGACTAGGAAAATCCCGGAGGTCGCGCACGACTGTTGCCATAGCTCTCAACCGCTCAACACTCTGTGGGACAGGAATGGGCGACCTTGCTCGATGGCCACGCATATGCTCTGGGGAGTGGAGCCCACGAGGACTTCCGAGGTTTGAGGATCCGGCCCCAGCGCCCGTCTCTCGAGCTTGACGATGGATACTTGCCAGGGTTCTACCGAGGGACGCCTCAAGATGGCTCTTGGCGGCCTCATAGCGGCGATGACGAGCAGCCCCCGAGGATTCCTCCTTGGGGATTTCCGCCTCTCCCGTCATATTGACGTTGCGAGAGCATGGAGACCGTGAAGGCGACATCATAGGGTCTTCTCGTGATGATGTTTCGTAATTGGGCTCGAGATGATCGGGGATATCCAGACCGTCATAGAGGCTATTATCTTCCTCATCACCCGTGAGGGTAACTTGCTGCATGCGGAGGAAACGCTCTTATGCCGCAGCGGATCGGAAAGACTCCGCTCGCAGTGTATCTTCGGATCACCATAATCGCCATGCCCCCATCGGTGTAGTACATATCATCGTTTTCTACGTCATCAAAAACGCAAAGGTCTTGACCATCTTGAGAATTCGGCATCTTCAAGGATTCTCCATGAAAAGGATTTTTCAGTCGATCCCCACGGACGGCGCCAGCTGTCGGTGCTTGGAGAACAAGCCCCTCACCGAGCTTACTTGTTGATTGAGGGATCAACCGAGCCCCTTTTTCCGCGGAGAGTCAGCGTCCGAAGAAGGCCGTGCAAGGAGGTCGAGCTACCGAAGAGGGAGGCGAACAAGAGGATTTTTATACTGGTTCGAGCCTCTCACGATCGAGATAATAACCCTACGTCCAGTGTTTCTTTGCTCGTTATCTGGGTGCTTACAAGGGCCTAGCAGGGTTTAGCTTTGCATATGCCCAGTTACAAAAGAGTATGGATATTACAATGCTCGTACATGTCTTCTCTAAGATGGTGTGTGTGTGTGTGCTCTATCTCCTCTCCCCTTTTGGCGTGTTCTGAGGAGGTATTTATAGTGGCTAACGATGACCACATCCAAATGTCACGCCCTTACGTGTCCTCGCGTGGCAGCAACTATCCCTTGGCTCTCGCCACGCGACGCCGTTGATGTGATGGGCTCGAATCGTGGCGTAACGGCTATCGCAGCAGCCGCCACGTCGCCTTTATAATCCGAGCATGACCTTCAGGGTATGCCCGGGGATCTTCCTTGGTCGTGGCCGACCTTGGCCGCTAGCCCGAGCAACCATGCTCGGAAGACCAAGCCGCATGCTCGTGGATGGGTATGGTCAGCAGCCGGTCCGCCCGAGGATCTTCCTTTGGGACGATATTAAAGAGAAGCATGGTTGACCGAAGAAGGGCTGCCGGGGCTTGATGGTCCTCATGGTAATTTATTCAATCCCCGACGCTTTTATTTATCCGTATCTTTTTATAGGCAGCTTAGATATACGATCGGTTTTCACTATTAGCTTGTTGACAACGATATCCATATAATTAGGGATGAAAATGGATCAGATAGTTTTCAATTAATCCAAATATTTTTGGATGCAGATTCTGTCAGATAGTATCGAATCGGATACAGATATGGATTTTTTTGTCGGATACGGATTCGGTAACTAACTATTCATCGGATACGGATATGGATTTGGATAATCCGGATATTGATAGATCGAATATCCAGATATACATGTGGGCCGGGCGAAGACTACTCTTTTGGCCCAAAAAGATTTCTCAATTTCAAATTTGTTTTCTAATTTAATTAATCCATAAAGTAAGTTTCAATTCTTAAAATTAGTAAACTAACTCCAAAAATTACAAAAAAATTTTAGGAAAGTTTTGGACACAACCTAACATTTAAAAAAATATTTTAAAGATTTTATCAAATTTTAAATTTTCTCAAAAATCAAACACTTTGCTATTGTTAATAGGAAATATTTTAAATAAGTAGCTAAAATGCATAAAAACTCATAAATATATAATTTATTATTTTAAACATAATTAAACAAATAATATAAATATTGAGTAATTACATGTAAGTATTATATACTTTTTCGGGGACATCGATTTAAGTATTATAAAACTTTCGATGTGCTATGTGTTTGCTATCATTTGTATCTCTGAGTAAGGATTACCTTTATTTTGTGTTTTGACCTATGTGTATGATTAACTAATCATATGTGTGTGATAAACTAAGTTTTATATAATTTTGTTTGCGATATGGTATCTAACTATTGTCTAAGTGAATAAAAATACTTATATTTGTTTAATTTTCAATATTGTTTTGATCAAATCAACAAGTTATGTGTTTTTGTTGATTTTTTATGTACAATCTAAGGGGTTATCATGTTTCGATAAATATTCGAAACCGTATCTGATTGATTCGTATTCGATCTGTTTCTGTATTCAACATTATCCATATTTGTATTCACATCCAGACTACCCGTATCCGTATCCACATCCGAGAAAAAAGATAAAAATAAAATATGGTAAAGCTATAATCTGTCTGTATCCGATCCGTTTTCACCCCTACACGGAATGGTATAAGTGTCGTCACTAAACTCCATATATGAATTGATAGAAAAACTATTACTATGCCTAGTAAAATCTATTGATACAGATAGTAAAATCTGTTACTCGGTCTAACATCTGAGGAAAAAATGGCAAATAGCATCAAATACTGACTCAATTACTATTTCATACTTGTAATAATACTGTCTCAACATATTTTTAGACCTAACCATATCAAATAAATGATTATTGACATTTACTATTTTGTTAATATACAATGTTACGTAGAAGATCGTAAAATGTTACTGTAATAGGTCGAAAATCAAATAAGAACCGTTCTATCACATGGCTAATATGTATGTGGATATAGTTATGTAAATTATAGATCCAACCGTATTCGATTGGTTCCCATTAATGCCTTTGACCCAATATATGGCTGGAGCATGTAGAGTGGAGAGCATTCTGATTATTCCTGAACATGAGATCTAGTGATCATATGCAGCTCCGACCATGGCATGTTGCTCATGAACATGACCGGTCGCTCGTCTTTTACCATCTAGAAAATAACAATTTATTAGTTGTTATGCAAGATATTACTATATTGAAATAAAATGAACTATTAGAACACAAATTTAGTTTTGTTTGTCTGCACTTTAGTAAATTATTACGTGGACGAAAGTAAATATTACTGTAATAGATGATAAAATTAATCAAATGAGAACCGTTTCATTGCTTTTGCTGAATTAACGAGAACACTTGTCTGGAGGGAAGTCTCACGCCCACGTTTCCACAAGGCACATTCTTCAGATAATTTCAGGGTAGAGCAAGCTCCAGACTTCGGTCATTTTACACAAAGTAAAAGCTCTAAACTTTTTGACCGTATCAACTGTAATTTTCACGAGTCACTGTAATTTTACTCTCAGCCACCGACGACGCACACATGAAGTGTTGTATCTATTTGCTATATATATAGAGAGAGAAAACGTGTTCTTTAGTGTCCGGGTGAATTTAGTTTTGTTTGTCAGCGCTGTAGTAAATTGTTATGTGGATGAAAGTAAATATTATTATAATAGATGATAAAATCAAATGAGAATCGTTCATAAAATGCTATGTGTTTGTTCAATAGTAAAATCTGGTAAATATCAGTAAAGTCCGTAAAAAATATATGTACAAGATTTTAAAAGAATCTCAAAAAATTACTATACATAGGAGAGGTGAGATTCCACAACTGTGAAAAATTTAAAAACAAAAATCAATCTCACTTGAAAGTTATGGCTAAATAAAAAAATATTTCTGTTCAAACTAGAAATGCATTTACTAGTTATTTTTGGGTAGTTCATTGCGCTGACTGAGGTGAAGGTGGTTCAATTGCGCTAATTAATACCACTCGCCAATTTGGTCGGACCGCAATAATAGCTAGCGTTTAGAATATGCTATTCAGCTTAGAATAGCATATATATACATACATACATCACTCGAATCCACGCTGAATACTGTCAGTCCTTGTTCGTATCAGATACACATAAGCGGATACGAGCTCGCTGCACGTACATACTATATTCATACAGATAACGAATTGTGAAAAGACGTACTGGTGCATCACGAAACAATCAAGAAAATCGTATAAAAAAAACTAGGCGCTATTTGTGCGCATAGCTACACACCAAGACGACGACGACAGCAGCAGCAGGAGTGTAGGGTACAGTCGTACAGAACAGCAACAACAGACGTGATGAGTGAGGCCGAGCAATGAGCAAACTACAAGAAAACAGACAATCCCTGACGGGAAAAAAACGTCAAATTTTCTTGATGGGTAACCGTCAGCCCTAACTGGTAAGGAAAACAGAATTTGTCTGATGTCAGTGCAACTAAAACTGATGGTTTTACCCGTCGGAGAAAAATGAAATTTTCCCGAGGTGTTGTGACCGTCAGCAAAACTAAACTTGACGGTTTTTACTCCTCGGCAAAATTAAACCTCACGGGTTTTGAGTTTTGACCCTTCGGCAAAAAGAAAATTCTCTGACTGCCTTAGCAGTCAGAAAAACTATCAGCCCACGTTTTCAAACTGATGTTATATTTTTTAGATAATGGAAACAAAATTCTGGCTTCATCTCTCTTGGAGAGAATCAATCCACACTTATTACAGACTTTAGAACCAAGCACCGTTTCGACAAAAGAACCAAAACAATCAAACAGGATAACTAATCCTGGCCTCTAAAAGCCAACCAAATGAAGCAAATAACTGCAAAGCAACTGTTTCCAGCTGGCGACAAACATTAAGGAGACCCTCTTTGATCGATTCACTTCGCTGTAATTTGGCCCATGTTATATACGCAACATTGATACATATTCATCCACGCATCGTATAATCTATTGCACAATACACATCATCCATGCAGGTACCGATCGACAAAGCAGATAAAAAGTCAAAAGCTTTCGTTGACATCCATACCGTACCCAACACCATACATAATCTATTGCACAATACAACACCATGCATATATAAGCACTATATATGCATCATCCAGGTATACAACCACCACACCAATCCACCAAACCACAGACCACAGGGCTTACTTCCAAACACACAGTCAGTCCATCCAAAAGGCATCTATAGTTAAATACTACATACAAAACTCACTAAGTCCATCTAAATTCATTACCGCGACATTAAGGTTAAGCTATTCAAAAGAATTGCTAGGGATCACCGATGTTCATGTGGACAACTAGTTGGATCCTTCACAAGTGTTGTAGGAACACGAGCGTTTTTACCCGATTGAGAGCCCACATGGAAAGAAGAAGTCCCACTTCCTTGCTGCAAGGTGAATAAAATATATCAACTTTAGTTAAAGAAAGTAAGAAACCCTCGTGACCTATAATTAATGTTGTTGTTTCAACAACCACAATCCTATATTACATAGCCACTCCACAATATCATGTCTAATAATCTTCTAATACTGTCCACCAATGGATAATTAAACATAAACATTGCTGAGTTGTTAGACTATGACAACTCAACAAGAATATTTAAGATTTAAATAAACAGCTGAAGAAAATATCAGGCTTGGCATATGCTCATGAATGCTTTAGCCTCAAAATAATTTACAATAACTATTATATATGTCACCATCCACTTAGGATGAGATCAGCCAATCACAGGCTATAGCATGGCTAGTGTTATTTGGATATAGATATAAGAGTCAGAGTCCGACTCGGATTTGGGTGTCTGATTCGGCAAAAAATTTAGACACGGAAAATACTACTCAGAATAAAACATGGGTGACGAAATCCGACTCAGATTTGAAATGTCTGATTTAGCAAAAAAAATTTTGGACACGGGTGTCCGAGTAACACTGGGTATAGCTAGTTTTCAGCTTGCATCAAGCATGGTATTTTCACGAGTTATTGAACAATGCTGTAAACATCATCATGTCCGAAGAATTCTAAGCACATTTACAACCATCTTGAGTATAAAAAAAGCACTAGAGAGAAAAAAAATCTTTGCCACCTCATCATCAACTTATAATTAATTTTAGGTACTTAATGCTGGTACCTGTGCTTGTGTTTGTGTAGGTGTTTGACGAATTTTTTTTAAAATAATATTATTTTAATTCAAAATGGCGACATTAATACACGTATTTAAAAAATTGCAGAAATAATATCCGGTCGCCAAACCGTTTGGCGATAATAAGTCGTCGCCAAACGGTTTAGCGATAATAGGTAGTCGCCAAACCGCTTGGCGACTATACCAGAATCCCGCGTGTCACCCGGTGATGACCGATTATCGCCAGTCAGCAAGAGTCGCCACACCGCCGGCGACTACTTAGTAGTAGCTAAGCCGTTTAGCGACTACTAGTAATCGCCGAGCCGTGTGGCGACTACTAGTAGTCGCCAGCGGTGTGGCGACTACTCGTGACTAGTATCACGCCTCGCTCGATCGATCGACCGAGCCGGGAGGGAGAGAGAGAAGAATGAAAGCAAGGCGGCGGGCGAGAAAAATAGAGGGAGAGGGAGAGGAGAGAGAGAGAGGGGAGGGGAGAGAGAGCGCTGTAGAGAGAGAGGGAGAGAGCGCAGAGAGAGAGAGGGAGGGAGAGAGAGGAGGAGAGAGAGAGCGCTCGGGAGGGAGAGGTGGAGAGAGAGGAGGAAGAAGAAGAAGAAAGAAGAGGAGAAGAAGGAAGAAGAAAGAAGAGAAAAAGAAGGTAAATTCGCAATTTGTAATTTTTTTAATTTGATAGTGGCTATTATAAATCATTAGATGTGTAGTTAATATTTTTGTGAATTAGCTATTAGTTAGCGATTTAGATTTAGAAATTCAATGTTAGCGAGAATATTAGCGATTTAGATATTCAATGTTAGCGAGAATTTTAGCGATTTAGATATTCAATGTTAGAAATATTCTCACCAATGATATTACTCGTTAATTAGTTAATATTCTTGTTAATTAGTGATAAAATTTTGTCACTGTAGTTAGATATTCTTGTTAATTAGCGTTGTTTAGTTTAGGTTAGCGATATGAAATGTTAGGAGTGTTATAAAAATTAATTTTGTTTAGTTAGTGATATTAAATGTTAGTGGTGATCTAGAAACTAATTTTGTTTATGTCGTCAGCAAGAATGTCGGATGCAAAGGAAATTTAGGGTATATTATGGCTTATCGGTGAAATAAAAATTGGGCAAAATGGTGTTGATTTGAGCGCTTTTGCGGTACAATAGCGAACACTTATGTCCTAATATAGTTAGCATCCGTGATATAAAGCTTTGGTTGACCAAATATTTTTCCCGGATGCAAGTGTTTACTCATACCATTCAAGTCGATTCACGCGTAGTAAGGGTGACCCGGCTCTGTGGGAGTTGAAGAAAATAGATCGGACGTGCTTGTGGCGTAAATGGTTAAGGTGGTGCAAGGATCTAGCCTTGAATGTGTAATGTTTGCAAAGGCGTGCCCTAGAGAAGAGGTGATTATTAGCGACGTGGGCAAGACGCTTGGCCACAAATGGTCAAGTTCAGTAGTGGTGCTTACCGAGGTAGCGGCGGAGGATGATAACAGGATGCAAAGACACGCGAAGGTCGGGCAGATGAAGGGAGGAAATCGAGCAAATTATTGATCAATTGGAGTTGGTGGACCATATGGCGAGGCAAGATGAAATCAAATGTTGGAGTGTGATGATGACATCGACGAAGATGAGGAAGAGGGAGGAGATGATGAAATGCATAGTAGCATCTTGGGCAACGGATGTACCCATCCCGGACGAGTGGAACAGAAAAACAAAGCTAGTATGGAAGTTTTGTGGGGCATGAGTCGCGTTGGGAGTATGGTAGCAATGCCGTTTCATTTGAATCAAGTTTTCGCAAACAATTACGAGTTGAAGTTGGCGGTGAGGCTGTGGGCACTATCGCAGCAGAGAGAGTTCCGAGTTGTTTTGTCCACCCGATAGATACACAAAGAAGTGCGAACCGAAGGATGTGAATTCGAGTACATGCTTATGTCAAGTGCGAGACATTTTGGATTGCATCACGAGTAGATGGGCACACATGCGGACTAGAAAATGTTTCGGTGAAACACCGCAACTTGAATGCGCTACCAGAATCGCTAGCGTGATGTTCAATGAGATCATCGAGAAGCGGGACATTGAGTGTTCTTATATTCGAAAGCAATCTTGAGAACATTTAAGTACCGATAAGTTACTCGATGGCTGGCGGCGTATGGCAAAAAGGCATTAGAGAAGAGGTTTGGCACATATGAGGCTTCAGATTGTAACCTACCTCGTGTGCTTGATGTCTTGAAGGAAACCAACCCGCACGCATACGCTTTTGAAGAAAGTGAAGCGGATGGTAACGGGTCTCGATATTTCGTCGAGCTTTCTTTTCACTTGGGTCCTTGCATTGCGTCATTCGTCTTCGCCGTCCATTGCTGTGCGTCGATGGTACATTCTTGACTGGGAAATACAAGGGCCAGATTCTAACGGCAATTGCAATTGATGGGAACAACCACATACTTCCATTGGCCTTTGCATTTGTTGAGGGTGAGAACCGGATAGTCGGTCGTGGTTTTTCGACATTTGAAGTTCGGGGTAGTTCGTGATCGGCCCAACGTGTGCATCATCCATGACCGCCATAAAGGTATCATTTCGGCAATTAAGACTCTACAGGAGGACCTTGATGAGCCTTTTCCATGGCGTGACATGCGAGCAATGTGGCGCATGAGACATTTGGGAGCAAATTTTTAGGCGCTTCAAGAGTAAGAAGTCGATGAACCTATTTAAGAGGTTATGCAAGGTAACCAGCACGTAAGTTCAACGCGATATTGGCGAGTTGGACAAGCACACTACCGCATGATTGAAGAGTCAAGAAGCAACCAAAGAACGCCGAACGATTGCCCACCCAAAAGGCTATCACCCTTGAGCGCCGATCCTCCAAATTTGAGGAGACGATCGTCAAGAAACATTAAGTGTTTCTCGCCTTTGGATAGAGGCGAGCCGCTGGAGAAGTGGGCATTGCTCCATGACACCGAGGCGCCCGAGTTAGTATACTAAATTAACATAGTCGTGACGATTGAACAATTGGAGTTATCGTGGTAATCGATATGTTTGAACAGTTCGTGTCATGACAACGAATATAGCCGAGGTTTACAATTGGGTCATCGAGGCTCGCGTCCGCTACCACTTGTGGCCATCCCGAAGGCATCTTTGCCGCGACGCATCGTTGGGTACTTCCAAAAAGGCATGCGGAGGTCAGATCTTGATGCCACGATATTGCAAACGCCGATCAGGCGCGGATGATGGCCTACATGGAGGAACGCACCAAGAAAGCTCACCGCATATGGTGCGTAGCCGAGTCACCGAGTACCGCTCAAGTGACTCTCCTGTGTAAAGGGGATTGGGAACCGACATAAATGTTATTACACACGAGGTTAACTTAGGCCAAGGGCCACCGGATGGTGTGAATGCACCGCAACAAGCCAAGACTTCTTCATATTCTCGCCGCATGTGATCGCATTTCTTGTGGGCAAATTGGGATGAACACGGCGCAATACGTGTCCACTTTCTACTTGAAGGGTCATGCTTTTGTTCTAGCTTTGTACTATTCTACATTGTTTAGAGTGTTCTTCTCGCTTTGTTACTTTGTTAAATCTGTTTTACAATGTTAATAGTGATGTTCACGCTTTTTACCTTTCCGATATCAATGCGACATGACAACGCGAACGCTTGGACTTTCTCGGACCGATTCAAAACACGCCGCACCCCACTTTTTTCAGATCGATCGACAACACAGCTTTCTCGGCGAGGCCACAAAGACGCCGCATTCAGTGTTTCTCGCATCACAATCTATCCCTGTGGCACGCCCCTGTGTAAGGGAAGACGTGCCCGTCATAGGTGGATCGGGCTGGGGGCCTGGGGACGTCCTCGTCTGGGGGACGTGGCTATAAGAGGACTCTCCGAGGGGAGAGCCTAAAGCACCTCAGTTTCTCGTTGAACATTCTTCCCCGGAACCCCGCAATCCTTCCACAAATCCAAGAGCTTTCATACCACCTCCGCTACCACATATCCTCGCTTTCATCCTGCTCCTTGCCCCCAAAGACTATGTCCAAACGGCGAAGCTCAGAATCGGAGGGCTCGTGCACTTGCCAATGCAAGACAGGTCGAATGTCCCAACTGCCACGTGCAAGCTAATGTGTTGTACGCTAACACTCGCGAAAATAATGGGCGAGTGTTCTACAAGTGCCCTTTTTTCTCTGTAAGTGAAAAGCTTGTTTGATTCTTTCTTGTGCACACTATTTGTTCTATTCGAGTTGTGTAGTTGTTCTGCGATATCTCATTTCTTCCCACGCTCAATGCTTATTTACGCCATCACGTAGATCGCAGGTGCCAATATTTCCATGGCGGACACCATGGACACCTCGAGGGAGCGCCCTACAACCATTGTACCACGAGGATGCAGCAGACCTTCTATGGAGGAGAGGATGGACCCTATGCTTGAGCGGAGGTGAACATGCCGATGTTCAAGATGGAGCGATTTTAGATCATATGAAATGGTTAGAGAAGATTGTATATGTGGCTATCGTTTTGTATTGTACTCTATTCTTGCGAAGTAGTTAATTTCGTGCAAAGGGGCGAGTTGGTCACGCATGTCTTTCAAGTGGTTTCCAGATATTATATCTTCATGTATCTCAGATGTTACATGTTAAGCGTGCTTTAATTATAATATTTTCGTGTCATAGGTCTGTCCAAACCGGGTTCCAAAGCTAGTCACACCAACATCTCAGATTTACACGAGTAATTCTAAAGGTCATTTGAATAGGGTTAGTTAGTTCATTTGCCGCAGAGACGACAACACGGTGCACCCCGCTTTTGATCAAACGACAACACTATGGACCACGCCGCCGCAGAGACGACAACACGCCGCACCCGCTTTTCGGTGAAACGACAACACTCCAGACCCCGCTGCTCTGGCTGAGACGACAACACGTTGCACCCCGCTTTTCAGACTGAGACGACAACACGCTGCACCCCGCTTTTCGATCAAACGACAACACTCCGGACCCACCGCTCTGGTGAGACGACAACACGTTGCACCCGCCAGATGAGACGACAACACGCCGCACCCTGCCGGTCAAACGACAACACGCTGCACCACGCTGCTCGGGCAGAGACGAAAACACGTTGCACCCCGCTTTTCAGACTGAGACGACAACACGCTGCACCCCGCTTTTCAGACTGAAACGACAACACGCTGCACCACGCTGCTCGGGCAGAGACGAAAACACGTTGCACCCCGCTTTTCAGACTGAGACGACAACACGCTGCACCCGCTTCCGATCGAACGACAACACTCCGCACCCGCCGCTCGGCCGAGACGACAACACGTTGCACCGCGCCAGATCGAGACGACAACACGCCGCACCCGCTTTTCGGTCGAACGACAACACTTTGGACCCATTGCTCGGGCCGAGACGACAACACGTTGCACCCCGCTTTTCAGACTGAGACGACAACACGCGGCTTTGATGATGGGTGACACGTCGTCTGGAGTAACCCCTCACCACCACTATAAAACATGGCCGAAGGGTAGACATCCAACACAACAAACCAAAGAATCAACGCCACCGAATCTACACAAATTAGGACACAATGTCGTTTCACGTCGCCTCTTCAAAGAAGCGGTCATCCCGCCTCAATATCCGGATGCCATGGCGCCGACGCTTGATTCTGCGGAGTTGCCCGACCAAAATGCGATCAAGAACTCACCGCGAAGATTGAGCAATCTACCCATGGAGCGACGCCACCACACACTCTTCACTGTGTTCGCACCTACAAGGTAAACCCTCTCGTGTCCACACAATACAGGTAACACTACTATCTCATGCTTCGTTCTTTCTTTTCTCAGACAAGGACCGTGTTGCTTCTTCCAATGGATCGACGGCCGAACGACGCGACTACGAATTTCTACAATCGCCACGACGCCAAACCCGCTTCGCCGAGAACTTCACCCGGTGGGAGAGGCCGCCAGATATGTACCTTTTCTAGATCGACCCAGAGCTTAGGGCGGTGTGCAAGGGCCAACCGACGGTGAGTTTCATGCGACATACTCATGTTAAACTCACAAAGTAGTAGTGCTAAACCGCCTCATCGCACACGAGTTCAAAAGGACATTCAAGTCAACGGAGGAACCTCCTCCAGGCCACCGAAAGCCCCGACGCTTATGTACATGGCTTTGAGGCAAGGTTGATACCGCCACGGTGATTCAGCGCATCGGCGATTCTACCGGCGCCCCTTGGCCGAGGATGAAGTCTTGGTACTTCAACCGGGTGGACCCGAGACGCACCACCCACATCTCAAGCAACCGCATGGGATAACCGGGGAGCAACCTCTCCGTGGTGCCACTACCGCCGAAAAGCCGACCGAGTACGTCTACGGTGTTATGCAACCACCAAAGCGGCATACCGCATTGATCGCAGGCACGCTTCCGGTTGTCCAAGCATAAGCCCAACACACACCTCCTGCACCATATAGTGGAGTCGAGCCGAACAGAAAGGCGTCTCGCATGTCTCCGCCTAACGGCCAACACAAAGAGAGGCGCAAGAGGGTCCTCCTCTCAAGAAGAAGGGACAAGGGAAGCAACGGTCGAGGTCCGCACCACGCAACAAATCTCGACGGCGCGTTAGTGCGGACCACCCGGAACCCGTGGTATTAACATAGGGGACGCCGAATCGGATGACATGCCCATATGGGAGGGCGAAATCCACATAAAGAACAACCAAAATTTAAGTCTTATACACCGAGACGTCATGCAGCATAGGCCACCCAATGGGCGGCATACCGGGAGCATCATGAACCCCATGGAGTTCTTTCATAGTAGGGATTGAGCGGTGTCCGATGACCGGTCGCAATACTAGAACGGGTCGTAATATGCGAAAATGTATGACATCATTCTGTCAGACCCGAGATAGGCGAACGATCATTTGTTCCACCACGACTAACAAAGGCTTTCCTTATTAACCTCGTCACTGTTGTAATGCCCATGTAATGTAATATAATCTAATCTACTGCTTATTTTATCATCAGAACTTTCGGTGTATGTGCCCTTATATATGTTCAACAAATAATTTAAGTGTTCATAACATGAGTTGTTGTCGACCATAAAATTTTGAAAATTCATGTCTGTCATGTTCATAACAATAAAAATGAAATTTTCAAATGTTCACAACAATCAAATTTTATTGTTTGAATTTAAAAACATTATTCAGATCTTCAAATTATTTGAAATTTTTATGGTAATATCACTGATTTATTAGGAACCTCCATAAAAAATTTCAAAATTTTCCGACGTCGTGGTTGTCCAATTTAATTTTTATACGTGCTCGCTGATTCTACCCGCGAGTGCCTTTTCCGATTTTCGCAACAAATGGCCGGCCCAACGTCTGGCTATCTCGCCCATACGTAAGTGGTAGCCCGCATTATGAGGCCGCCTTGAATTTTTCCGTAATTTTGGACCGTGTCGCTGTCACCATGGGCAACGAATACCCTTAGTGCCCACGATTTCCGTGGTTTCAGAGTCAGTAAGTGCCTTTTCCGACTTTCGCAACAAAATGCCGGAGGAACGCCTTGCTATCTCGCCCATATGTAAGTGGTAGCCCAAGATCGCGAGGTCGGCCTTCATTTATTCCGTCTTTTTAGACCGTGTTCAACCTATCATGGGCTATGAAAATACGAAAGTGACATGCGTATCACTAACGAACTAAAATAATTCTTCCCGTCTATTACATGACAGGAGTTTTTTTAGTTTTTTCCTGTTTAATATAACAATTATTGCATAAACAGTTCACAACAAAATTTACTTAAAAATTAAAAATGTACAAGATATCGCCGAGTCGGTTGGCGACTACTAGTAGTCGCCAACCGGCTTGGCGACTACTAAGTAGTCGCCGAGCGGTGTGGCGACCACTACCTCACCTGGCGACAACTGGCTGTCACCGGGCTGACACGCGGGATTACGGTATAGTCGCCAAACGGTTTGGCGACTACCCTATTATCGCCAAACCGTTTGGCGACGACCATATTATCGCCAAACGGTTTGGCGACCGGATATTATTTCTGCAATTTTTAAAATACGTGTATTTATGTCGCAATTTCGAATTAAAATAATATTATTAAAAAAAATTCGGTGTTTGACAGCATAGCATCCCCCTCGCCAATCTTCTCCAAAATCACCTCTGCATTTGAAGTGTAATCAATTGAAGCCGATCGAACTATGCAACAATGACACTGACTGTAAATATATGTTAGCTAACATAATTACCAAGATCATCTGGTGGTTAACTTCTTCAATGCAATATATATGTCTAGTGCAGTAACTTTCTCTTGTCCAAATTTGTGTAATCTGCACCTCTCATTCATCTAATGTAAACAGGGAGCAGAAGACAGGATGTGAAGAACTTACTTGTACTGGAAATGCATGCCATGCCTCAGAGTAAAGGTCCTCAAAAAGTGTACCATATCTAAATGCATGCTACCTACCTTCATTTAGTGACTCCAACCATTTCCTTTCCTGTCTTAAAAGAATTGTCGGTAAGATCAGAAGCTACTACGATTCATGCTAGTCTGAAAACACAACACTATATATGCCGATCTGGAACAAAAGAAGCGAGCAGCAGTTAGAGGATTTTCTGCACATGCAAATACACCTACCTAATATTCCTCCATTTTGATGCTGATAGCAAGTAAAGAAATAGTTATGCTAAACAAAAAGCAAGAACTTCTTTACCTAACTCAAAATTATGCATCTGAGATATTATATTTACAAAGTCGAAGGTTCACCAAGAATAGCAATAGGTAGTCGATAAATTGCATCTATAAATTGCGATTTGCGAACCTGAACACATGCATTCACTGAACTATTTTTGTTACTCACTGAACACAGGGTGTGAAATTAAAGAGTTATCTGAATCATACATAATATCTTGACAGGGCAGTAAAATGAAAACACTTTTGTGCCCAAGTAACTGGAACAATCAGATCACTTTGAGCTAACAGGTATCTACATCACAACTCAATCCATTTATTTAGACCTGCACTGACCACATGAATCGAGTGGAGGACTAAGGGGGCCAAATAATTAACCTGACGGTTGTAACCATCAGAAAATGCTCACAACTATCAACAAATTAAGAATTTTGCTGACGGAGTTGTTATTCCCATCACAAAAGTTATAAACCTTGACGATCAATTGCGGGCCCATCAGAATAATTCGTGGTCGTCAGGGATTCTCAGTTTTTTGGTACTAATGCGATTGCCGATTGATGCTTGGCGTCTGCGGCGACGAGGAGGGAGAAGGTCCTCGACACACAGAGAGCGCCGGGGAGCTGCCCTTTACCGGTACTGCAGGGGCGGCGGCGGCGCCGTCTAAGCGGCCATCGACGTCGAGCCATGTCATGTTTCACGTGCACGTCGCCGCGTGGTTTTCTTTTTTTTGGAACTGGACTCTCGGCGTGTTTGCTATCGCAGTGTTTAGGGTGCAACTGGAATGGATATTTTCCGACCGACCGACCGACCGACCGAATCAATTCGGATAGCGATTTGAATAGTTTTTTTGGATATTCGAAGAATTTTCCGGATACGGATACGGATAAAGATAGTTATCTCGGATAAGGATACGGATACGGATAGTAATTATCCGACGGATACAGGAATATCCGAGTTTATAATCGGATAATATCCAGATATAAAATGTGGATATTATCCGAAAACTTTAAAGAATTCTCCAAGACTGTGAGTCTATAACTCTCCAATCAAAGAGCACCGATCACGAATCTGAGACACTAGTACCAAGCAGTACCAATACCACTCTTGGTACTCTACCAGTACCAGTACCAATTGCCAAGTGCTAAGTACCAACTACCATTCTACCAAATGCCACATCGCCATCGCCAAAGTGCCAACGCCAAGTGCACCACAATACCGTCTGCGGTGCCAAACCAAAAATTTACACGATATTGACTTCCGCTTGTCCATCGGCGCGAGCCAAAATCAAGGCAATGCGACATCGCACGCAATGCACTCCAAAACCAAAAATATAAAATCCCCAATCCATCATTCGTGCTCTCTTTCTCTATCTCTATTCTCTACTAGTCTGATAGTCTCTCTCTCTAAAATCCCCAATCCAAACAAAACCTAGCTGAGTTGAGTGGCTTGAGTTGAGGAGGCACCGGCGGCCCGGCAAGACCATGATCGGCCATAGCCCATGCACCCAGAGGTCGTAGCCACCACCGGGATCTGGCACACCATAGCCCTCGTGGTCAGAGTCTGCACTGACTCACGGTCCGATCAAGATCATGGCCGCTCGTCCGCTAGCTCGACTCGATGGTATTATATGATTCTATCATGTTTACCTTACTAGTTTGTGACTTCTAATTTGCTAGTGCCATTGTCTTTGATAATTCTATTATGACTCTACATTTAGATTTTATATAATCTCTAGTGCGTTCATTATTAATTCTTAATTATATACAATGCAACTATAGTAAATTCTTGTACTATTTTCTTCACATTTTGTCAATAATTATTTATAACTCATAAGTAATCTACCATTCAAGATGTTATATGTGCAATAAATGATCTATATTTTCGTGTCTTATCCGGCTAAAATATTCGTACTCGTATTGAATCCCATGCATATTAAACCCAGATAAGTAAGTGATAGTATCCATTATTATTTGCATTCAGATTCACATCCGACACCATTCGTATCCGACTTCATATTCGATAAAAAAATATGGATATGGATACGGGATGAACAATATCCGACCGTATCCGATCCGATTACATCCTTAGCAGTAGTGTTGGCCCTCGGCGTCATTGAGTCATATTCCGTGTGCGGCACGTGTCGCGTTCTGATAGGCCCTCCGTGCAGGCAGCGGCTATAAAAGAAGGGAGGCTTCAAGAACCCTAAGCCTAAATCTCGCAGCCGCCGCCACAGTTTTTCTTCACCATCGAATTTTTTTTACTTCATCTTCCTTATTGGTTTTTTAGATGAGAGCTGTCTGGTTCTCTATTTTTCTGCAAGAAGTGCTGATGTTTCGGTTTGGGATTTGCCCTTCCTGTTTTTGTTTACCATGTGTAAAACTGAGATTTTTATGAACATAGGGCTCTATATTTACGAGTCAACAGCAGGCGCCGTTCGATGGCGCCCTGACTGCCGCTTGGAGCCCAGATTGATGACGAGCCAGGAGAAGATTGTTTGGAGATCCATCTTCTTTTTTAATTCCAAGCCACAATATCTGGCCATACTTCAGCTGAGACTGGTTGTGTTTCTTTGCTGTTTTTCGTGTGTGTTTTTTTTGGGGTGAAAGTTTTGCTTATTTGATTCGTTTCGAGCAAGAGATCAGATGAGACTGGTTGTGTGTTGGGAGTTGGGACGGCTCAGACGAACGGGTGCTCTGTCGATTTTGTCCATGGACGAGCCGCCCTTTGCAACAGTGCCCAAAGCGATGGCGGCCGCTGCACGATTGGATGGGCGCGTCGTGTCTGCTCTAGCCCCCTCCAAATTTGAAGCGGCCATATTATTTCCGATCGTCTCCAGTTTGATTTCTTTGTTTCCATGGATTGATTTCTCCGGCTGCTCGCAGTCGCCGTGGTACTGCTTTGCCTGTTGCGTTTGTGGCCTGGCCTTAGCTCAGTCTGGTGACCGGGGACTCATCTAAGATTCATTTTGTGCCAACAAAAGAGATGTACGAAACGTAGGATGTCAGTTAAAATGCTCAACAAATGGCACCCACGAACTGCGAACTGTAGACACTATACAGTATTCCCAAACGAACTCGGCTAAGCTGACAGATCTGAACATGTATCAGCTGTGGATATTTAAGACTTTCAAAAGGCCACCTTACTATGAGCTAACCACGCGGGGGAAAGCACGAGCTCTCCTAGACTACACAACATGTTCAGTAGAGAGTTAACTACTTCAGATACCAGTAAAAGATAGAACACTTCCTGCACATCAAAAGATACGCGCCTATCACAATAGGTAAGTTTCTGCTTAGTGCTTACCTCACAGGAAGCTCCATATCTCAATAATGGAACACTTACTGCACATCAAAAGATACGAGTCATACGACAGACAGCAAGGCAATATAGCATTTTTCAACTTCCGCAAACATCTCAAATCACATTCACGCAGAACAGATGAATGAATTCCAGCGCTAATTGCTACTGCCTACTGCCATGCTAGGGCATCCATACAGCCAACACCTAGCATCTGAACAGCGAACAAGAAATGGAATATAACAACACTACACATGAACAGAAGCATTTTTTGGAACATCCGAACAACAGCGTCTAAAACCCAGTAACAAAGGAAGCACTGGTGATGTTGATCTGAGCAATAGCATTTGATGGACCACAGCAATTCAGATCACCGTTAGAAGAGTAGGTGCGAAATGATGGCCGAGAAAGGCTTCGTGCAACTTGCATCATAGCCCTCAAGTGGCATCTTATCATGTTGTCTGGAGCTTGTTGAGACTTCCTAACTCAAGGCTCCTCTTATTTCTTCTATGGAGCTGGGTGGCAAAATATTGCCAAGATATTTTGTGCTAAAACTGTAAAAAAAGCAAATTATAGATGATAGGATGCCAAGTAAAAAAGATGAGCTAAAACAGGATTTGTAACCCATGACTGACTGCATTTGTTAGAATTACAAAATGAGTGCAACACCTCATTGACACAATAGCACACAGCATGCCAGCAACAATACATATATCAGACATGGGGCAAAGTAGCACAGCGCAGTAACTGAACACAATCTTCACACAATAGCACCATATTCACACAATGGACACAATCTCAGTTCACCACACCATAATGCATCATTATGGTCATTTATATGTACATATCTACCGGTTCATTCTACAAGGCAGGAGAAGAGATTGACACAATGAAAACAACAAGGGTGCTTGCTTTATCAGTAGAGCCATTGGACAATAGGACCCAAACCAGTGAGCAACACCTCTTCTTTAGATTGGTGGGATGTTTGAAAAAGAGAAGCCCTTGTAACCTTTGTAAGCATAGTAGGCGATTCTTGTGTAGTAGAACCCAGGGATGAACATCACAATACCCAAAATCATAAAGAAGATTCCTGTTCCAACAAAAGGGAAAAAAGTTAGGGTGAAGCTCCAATGGCGTGTTTCTATATAAGCGCAACCTTTCTAAGAAGGATTTAAGCAAAACCCAACTTAAAAGTAGATTAGTCATGAATGCTCCTGAAATGTTCATATTGCATCAATACTAAAAAGAATGTGAACCGGCATCCATGCAAATTCTCAATCTTATGCCCACATAATCCGACAGTTTATTTACCAATTCCACATGCGAATCATACTATAAGTGGCCTCCTAACAGAATGCCACTAACACATATGCTAAAGATGAGAGGGAAATGTGGAAAATGGGGGAGCATGTCACGCGCACCCAAATCCTCTTTTATATTCTGATTACTATGGTCACAATCAAAGCATTATCTTGCATCGTTTGAACCTATTGGTGCAAGCTCATACTCGTATATAGCAGCAAAAAAGTCAATTTCCTACACCTAAACACCAACTACTAAGAGATGGCACAACGAAATAAACCCCCATAAAATTCGTCACAACGCTAGGCACTGTAAGATGTAGTACAGCAGTAATTAGGAAAATTTCTAACAACATCGAGGTCCTAGATGCGAGGAGGAGGAAGAAGCTTCTCGAATCGTCGAGATGTAGAGAGTGGGAAGAAAGAAAAAAAAAAGAAGAAGAGGAGGAGGAGATGGTGCGGTCTCACCGTGCGCCCGGTCCCCGCCGACGCGGTTGGCGGCCATGAGGAAGCCGGCGATGGCGCCGAGGGCCCCGAAGGCGAGGAGGGCGGCGGCGAAGGCGATCTCCTTGACGGGGGCGCCACGCGGGCCCCCGACGGCCCCGCCGACGAGGTCGTCCTCGTCGGAGATGGAGAAGGCGTGGTCGACGTACGCCATGGCGAGGCAGCCAAGCCCTAGGGTGTCGCGAGGCGCGGGCAGTGGATCGTGGTATACCTCGGCGGCGGGGCAGGGGTTGTCGAAGGAGGAGGAAAGCGGAAGCGGCTCGGCTCGGCTCGGCTCGGGTGGGTCGCTTGCGCAAGCAGATTTGGATATACTGAACCGCACCCGGTCAACCTATGTTGTTCTTATCTTCTTTTTTGTTTCGACGGGGACGGGTTACATCACCATCCTAGAAGCCAAAGGCCCAGTTTATATAGTACTGGGCCGGTAATGGGCTTTGAACATTTCCTTTTGGGCTTCACTGCCGTCGATTTCTCCGCATCTCGAAGCTCGGCTCGCGCGCAGGATGGATCACTGCCTCGGAAATCTCACCGACATTTCGGGGATTTCGGCAGGAGGGTTTCAAAATGTTTTTAAAAAATATGTAAATTGCTACAATAATAGAAATTCTTACATGTTCGATCAGTTTTTATGTTTTTAAGACCATATTTTGCTTCAAATTTTTTATATTTTTTTCATTTTTTTTCTAGTATAAGGAGACTATTTCACACATGCTTCAAAATGGCCGAAATTTCAGTCATTTCGATAGAAATTTTGATTTTTTCAGTTTTAAAATTACCAAATTTCAAATTTTCTTTTAGCATCTCGTTCCGATTACGACCGAAATTCTGAAATCTCATAGATATTTTAGATTTTGCCTGTCTCTTAGATGTGATCTGAAAATAAAATTTAAAACTTTGCGTTGGATCGCCAGCTTAAGCTACCAACATCGTAGCCGATTCAGGCCTTGTACAAGTTTAGTTCGAATTGACAGGGACTAATTTTAGTTCAAATTCCCTACCAATCCAAGGTATTATTAGATCATCCCATGACTCCCTCGTGGTGTGGAGCCCCTGTCCTGCCACACGATTAATGGCTATGCGACGCCTGAGTGCTCTCCCCAAGAGTAGAAACTAAGCATAAGTTTTCATTACGCTTCCTTGTGTGCAGCCTAGGGTCACTTTAAAGGCAAATTTCGAGAGAACGAAGGAATTTTACAAAAAATATCGCAAGAATTTAACGTGAAATAGTTCAATCTCCGCATGGTCCAATGTCCTTGTCACGGACACGGGCCTTGGGCTGGACGTGGGCCTGGATGTTAGCCCAAATCGGCTGAGCAGTATAAGAAGAGAAGCAGCAGCGACGGGGAGAGGAGGAGCAGAACTAGACAAACCTTTCTTCTTCTTCTCTGTTATTGCCTCTTGTTCCCTGTTCTTCCTCTAAAACCCCTCTGATCTTCCTCCATTCTTCTCAATAGCTTGTAATTGGTACTCTGAGATAGCAAGATCATAACAATTGGTATCAGAGCCAGCGATCCAAGCCATGGCCGACGCGTTTGAGAGAGCAATTGCGAAAAGTGATCGGATCATCGAGCTGTGCGAGAAGTTACTTGTCGAGTTGCGCAGAGGGCAATCCATGGTGGCTGCCACCACTGAGGAGCTCCACGCTGACCAGGACGCCATGGCCAACAGCGATGCCTTCGAGACACCCTCCAGGTGTTCGATGGTGCGCACTAGCCACGATGTCAGCACACCTTGTACGCCGCGACGCGCGCCCCGGGCGCCATGCCCCGCGCCGTGCCTTGCGCGTACCCGAGAAGGCCCGCGTCAGCCACGACTGCCCCGGCTGCTGTGGACGCGGTGGGTGTGCCGTGACCGTCGTGGTCCCTTGGTGACCAGAGCTCGTGGTTTCCGCCGCCAGCCCCGGAGTGTCATCGATGCCAGCATACCGATGGCGGCGTCCATCCCTGCTACGACGTCATCGCCGCCCTTGGTTAGTTTCCCCGTTGTTGAGCTTGCCGTGGTCTTTCCTCTTGTCCAAGTCACGGTGCTGCAGTTTGACGCACGGGAGATGTTTGGGAAATGCCTCTGAGGAGCGGCATTCTCATCGGCGTTGGCCCCCTCTCCTCCGCCGTCCTTCCGGTCTCCGATGCGCACAGATCCGCCGCCGCCGAGCTCTTCGCCTCCCTCTCCGTGCGCGCGTCCAGCGACACAAACACGGTGACGCTGCTGGACTACGGCGCGGGCAACATGCGCAGCGTGCGCAACGCCATCCGCCACCTCGGCTTCGGCATCCGCGACGTGCGGAGCCCGGAGGACATCCTCGCCGCCGACCGCCTCGTGTTCCCCGGTGTCGGCGCCTTTGGCTCCGCCATGGACGTCCTCGCCCGAACCGGCATGGCCGACGCGCTCCGCGAGTACATCCGCAGGGACCGCCCCTTCCTCGGCATCTGCCTCGGCCTACAGCTGCTCTTCGACTCCAGCGAGGAGAACGGCCCCATAAGCGGCCTTGGTGTGATACCCGGCGTGGTCAGGCGATTCGACTCTTCCAATGGTCTCATAGTGCCTCACATTGGCTGGAACGCTCTCGAGATCACCAAAGATACACAGCTGCTCCAGGGAGCTGATGGCCACCACGTGTACTTTGTTCACTCGTATTACTCTCTGCCTTCAGATGCTAATAGAGACTGGATTTCGTCATTATGCAACTACGGCGAGAGCTTCATATCATCTATCTCAATGATCAACATTCAGGCAGTTCAGTTTCATCCAGAAAAGAGTGGAGCTACTGGGCTTTCTATCTTGAAAAAATTTCTCAGCCCTAACTCCTCAGGGGCAAAGATCCCACCTTATAGAAAAGCATCAAAACTTGCCAAGAGAGTGATAGCATGCCTTGATGTTCATTCAAATGATAACAGGGATCTTGTGGTAACAAAAGGTGATCAGTATGATGTAAGAGATCATAGTAGTAGCAAAGAGGTAAGAAACCTTGGCAAGCCGGTGGATTTAGCAAGTCAATACTACATAGATGGTGCTGATGAGGTTAGCTTCTTGAATATAACTGGTTTCCGTGACTTCCCATTGGGCGATTTGCCAATGCTAGAGGTTCTACGATGTGCATCTGAAAAAGTTTTTGTGCCACTTACAGTTGGTGGAGGTATAAGAGACTTCACAGATGCAAATGGAAAATATTATTCAAGCTTGGAAGTAGCATCAGAATATTTCAAGTCTAGTGCTGACAAGATTTCAATTGGAAGTGATGCTGTTTTTGCTGCTGAAGCCTATTTACAGACTAGTGTAAAGACAGGGAAAAGCAGCTTGGAGCAAATTTCTAGAATATATGGCAATCAGGCTGTTGTTGTAAGTATTGATCCTCGAAGAGTAAATGTCAAAAGTCCAGATGATGTGCAATTTAAAACTGTAAAGGTGTCCAGTAAAGGTCCATTAGGAGAAGAATATGCATGGTACCAGTGCACAGTAAGTGGTGGACGTGACAGCCGGCCTATTGGAGCATATGAACTAGCAAAAGCTGTGGAAGAATTGGGCGCAGGAGAAATACTACTTAACTGTATAGATTGTGATGGTCAGGGCCGCGGGTTTGACATAGATTTAATCAAAATAAGCACAGACAAGCTTGGGATACTTAAAGAAGTTAGACCAATGCTCTACGAAATAGTGCAGTTTGACTCTGATACTGAGAAAATGTGTGCATATGTGCTACAAGAGGATGCTATGCGCGAGCAACTATTTCAAAGTTCTGAGAATGCATTGGATGATTTGGTCTGGACAGCTGACTCACTATTCTCTTCCATGAAGGATCAGACTTTCAGTTTTATCTCATCTATGTTTTTGCGGAGGCTACTTCAACTGGGAGTGAACCACTGTTCTGCTCTATGTGACACCTTATTGGAGTACAAAAGGTTTCTATCAGATTCTGAGTTCCAGTCACTTACATCTAGTGGGCTACGAAGAGAGATATTATCCATCATTGAACAAGAATTTCCATGGGATCCTGGTGACGAACAATGTTTGCTTTACAAGTTCAACCTTCTGAAACTGACTTTGGCAGTGTCATCGGCTTGCGGGCAAGCCGCATTCCAACGGGAGGGGAATGTCACGGACACGGGCCTTGGGCTGGACGTGGGCCTGGATGTTGGCCCAAATCGGCTGAGCAGTATAAGAAGAGAAGCAGCAGCGACGGGGAGAGGAACCAGCAGAACCAGACAAACCTTTCTTCTTCTTCTCTGTTATTGCCTCTTGTTCCCTGTTCTTCCTCTAAAACCCCTCTGATCTTCCTCCATTCTTCTCAATAGCTTGTAATTGGTACTCTGAGATAGCAAGATCATAACAGTCCTGGCCAGGCCGTAAAAGACGGACGTGGGAGGGCCTTCATTTCTGCCTTTCACTGGCATTATCATTGCCAGCCATTGGTTGACTTCGCACCGTGATGTGTTGTAACCCCATTCCCTAACATTGTGTTCAAGTGAATTCTATATATAGACTCTATTACCACGGATAGAAGCATAGAGCTTGTAATAACTAATACTTTCCTATCCCAAAAGGCAGCTTGCACACTCAGGTTCTCATGCAAATGGGTGAAGAAATCGATCGAAACCAGCATCATCATTGGTGCTAGGACATATACAGACTCTATTACCATAGATGAAGCATGGAGCTTGTAATAGCACTTTCCTATCCCAATAGGCTTGCACACTCAGGGTCTGTTTGGTATAGCTCCAGCTCTATTAGATCCGTGGATCGGGTGGAGCTCGGTATTTCTAGCTCCACCAGATCCATAGAGTTAGAGATATTGGTACATTAAAAGTGTTTAGATGAGTCATCTTGTTCACATTTTAAACTAAAAATATAAACTTAATTCACTTTATTTTAATCTATAAGTTTCAGATCTTAGATGGAGCTGAGATCTGAAGCTCTAACAAACAGGACCTCGGGTTCTCGTTGGGTGAAGAAATCGAAACCAGCATCGATCATCATTGGTGTTAGGAGATGGAGAAGTTAAAGTTAGGCCCTGGTAGTCTGCAGTGCGCAAGAAAAGATAAGTACTCTAACAAAACAAAGAGGCGCCGTTAAAGGAGAAAAAAGGGCTCCAAAAAGAGAAGTAGCTTTAGTAATTAGCTGAGGCATAAATTGTTGCTGTGTGTCGTCCCTGCATGCAGGAATATGCAATTGTGGGGGACATACGTGCATGCGTACACAAGTGACTGTCCAATATGTGTCCATGCTATATATGCATGTACCCCGACTAAACATCTATCGCGAGAATCCGCGCATGGCATATTATGCTTGTCTCACTCTCACATATAGTCATGGTCTCATGGACACTCCGTCTTCTCTCTTCCAAGGAGCCATACGCATTAGCTGTAGATTGAAATCCACCGTGGTCTCACATTAGCAGCATTAGATGAACTGCTATGTGTATGAAATATGTAAAATTTAATTCTAATCCATTCAGGGGCGGAGCCAGGATTTCGGGTTAGGAGGGGCCACATGGACCAACTAAAAATTATCATAGTATTCATCAAAAAATATCATAGCAATATCGATGCATTTAAATTTAAAAATAGCATAACCACATGTCCATACAAGAAAAATATGACATATTTTTTAGAATAAAAAACTTACATCTCTATTAACTTAAATTTAGTTCTACGACTACCTAGAAAATTATACAAGTCAATAAGTTCATCTGAACTAATTTTCGCTTTTAGTTCTTTTTCAATGTAAACTATCATGCAATGTCGAAAAAAGTCATCTCCTATTTTATTTAGAAGGTAGATCTTGATAAGTTTCATAGCTGAAAATACTCGCTCTGTGATTGCTATTGACACCGGAAGAGTTATGACCAATCGTAATGACCTATCAACCATTGAATAATGGGAATCTTTACTGTTTTATATAGTCTATTTGTTAAGTTAGCAAGAGAAATTAAACATTGCATACATCAAGTTGAGAAAAATAGAAGCTTTCTCTGTTGGAAATGGACTAGACCTTTATTTGCTGTTTGCTAATGCTAACTACTACTAATTACTATCACCTAAATCTTGTTTTGGTTGAGGGGGGCCAGGCCCCTGCCAACCCCTTCCTCATACGAATCCATTGATCTAGTTTTTTAATGATTGAATGATAACTGAACATAATTTAAATTGAATTTAAATTTTTATGAGTATATTTCAACTACAAATGCTTCATATTTAAATTGAATTTAACTTTTATGAGTATATTTCAACTACAAATGCTTCATATACTCAATTTGATGGGCTTCAAAGTAATGATCCAATTTATATAGAGTGATGGGAAAGAAACTAATACTATTGAGACCATCAACCATAGAATAAACTCCATTAAATATATGCATATATATAATTGAATTCGGATCAATATGCACATATTCACCTTGAGATATCTTTGGAGTTTATTCTATATAGACATGAGTATACTACAACTACACAAGTTTTATATACTTAAGGATTTGTTTCAAAGTAAAGATCCTTAATTTATGTGGCGAGATGAAAGAGATCAATACTATTGAAATTTCAAGGTAAAGCATGAATTCCCTCTAAATGTGCGTATTCATATATATATGGAATTTGAAATAAAATGTGCATCTTAAGATTGAAACTACGATGGAGTTCACCCTTTAATTTGTATCCAAAGAATGTATCTAAAAATAATAAAATTGCATCGGATGCATGCCTTTTGGATATCTATTATATATATATATATATATATATATATATATATATATATATATATATATATATATATATGACTAATCAACAATATAATCAATAAATAAGTTAGTCTCATATTGAGATTTATCAATAAGATCATGAATTTTATATCTAAGGAATGCAATAATATATATCAATATAACATCAATTGCATACTAATGATAATTCCATCCTTCCATCTAAATGAGACTAATAAATGATAAACTCAATAATAATGTTAGTATCACAATAATTATATTTTTATTAATTATTAATTAAGTATTACTCACCAAAACCAAATGGAGTTTGAACTTGCAATCTCCCCTTTTGGTGATTCTTGACAAATCCTATATTAATTACCATATTTGGATGTAAATCTCTACATGATGGTATTTTGATGATATAAGATAATACACATGCATGTCACTAAGCAATTTAAGTATTATGCAAATAAAAACGACATGCAAGGATGCATATTAAGCACAAGACTCACAGATTTCTTCTCCCCTTTGACATGAAAACCAAAGCAAACACAAATGGGAGGATTCATACAAGCGCAGAACAATTCCAAATTCTAACCTGTGAATCCAAAAACCTCTTACATCCATTTGAGGGATTAAGCTCACAATTCCCCCTTTCAATCAAACATCCAAGTGACGGATTAAACTCACAATAATTCTCCTTTTTGGTATTAAACACCAAAAATGAAAAAAACAAAGCCAAAATGGAGACCTTTTAGAGTATAGAGCTTGACAAGGAAAAACATCTGAATTAGGTCATAAGAAGATTTGAAATAAAAGCATATGACCTATCAAGGAATTTTGGTTTTTAAAAATTTTAAGTTGTTTTTAATGAAAACAAAGAAATCCACAAGCTTTTGTAATATGACCTAAAAGAGGGAGCCAATCGAAACGAGGCCATATTTTTAGTTAAGCACAAAAAGATATTTAAAACACATTTAAATGGAACTCCTCATTTTATTAGGCTTTTCAACATTGCAAGATGACTCACTTGAAGAGTTCTTGAGTGCCAAATAGGGATTAAACAAAGAATCTATCTAAAAGTGATCTTCAAGATGAAGAAAATTGATACCAGTTGTGAAAGAAGGATACCAATTAAGAACGTTCTCAAGAAGCATTGCTTGAAGAAACCACTTGTAAGACAAACATTAACAAAGCTCAATATTGAATTCTTCTCTTTATATATTTCAATATGCAATGTATATCACGAAAGGAGTTCTTAGGAGATTGAACTTACAATTAAGCTTAGAATGGAACACAACCATAAGAGTTTGACATCCCATGAAAAGATATTAAAAAAGAATAGGAGATTTCACTTGTAAAAATGCATAAGGAGAATAGAAGAGAATACCACTTGTAAAAAAACTACACCATATATTAGAAATCACTTCTTCATAATCAATACCACTTAAGGCTTGTTTTGAGTTTTAAGAACTAAAAATCACAAAGATTTAGAGAACTAGAAAGGTATTAGAGTAACCATAGATAATTTCATTTGAGCTTCCAATGAGGACTCAACAATTGATTATTTTGATCTCCAAGACTTTGATAAAATTTGGCATTCAAGACCACTCAATAGAGAATCAATTGTTATGATTATGAGATCCTAAAAAAGAAATGCAACTTGTGATACACAATCACAAATCAGCTCAAAATCATAAATTTTTTTGATACCAATCAAGATAGATCCAAAACCTTTTCAAATGTTTTTAAATTTTGCAGAAACATACTTTGGGATCCTAAAAATATTTTTCAAAAAGAATTTTTGAAAAAGGAAACTCCAATTAAAAGATATCCCAATGTTTTGCTTTGAAAACAGAAAAACTTAGAACAAGCAATACTGACCAGTACTACCGCATATACAATGCCAGTAGTACGAGGTTACTACGACCGGTGCTACTGCATGGCAGTACTACCACCTTTGCAAAAGAAGCGATGAGTGTAAACTTCGGAACTAGGAATCCACAAGTTTAAAATTTTCAAACAAAGTCCAAATGATTTGAAAATTTTTCAAGAAATGAATATTGGACAATTTTGAATCCTTCTACTAATGAAATTTTTGAAAAAGAATTTTGTTTTAAAATCAAAAACCAAGATGCATTTTGAAGACATGAGTTTTAAAAGGAAATTTTCATCAAAGAATCAAAATGCAATTCGGCTTGGATTTTAAGGATTTTTCAACTTCCATGGCTTGAATGATTCAACATTAATATTTTATGCCAAGATATATGAAGAAATCCAACAGAAATTGCAAAACCCATAATTTTCAAGAGTAGGTCAATTTAAGTCAATTGAAGTATTTTGGCTCAAATGAAATGGCTATTGCTTTTAAATGCTTGGTTGTTTTGAAAAACTTTGAACTAAGAAAATGTTTGAAATGACTTAGCCAAAATTTGTAGTATCCAAGTCATAGTAAATTTAGAGACTTAGACTAAATTTGGGCATCTAAGTCATGGTAAATTTGGAGACTTAGCCAAAATTTTGGTATCTAAATCATGGTAAATTTGAAAATCTAGAGAATGTATCATTTATTTTGTAGTGCTGAACTAGTGTAATCATAAACGGTTTTATGTAAGAACCGCTGTAATATACAATTATCAGATACAGTTCTATAATTGAACCTTCTGTGATGTGTATTTCACAGACGATTTGAAAAACCGTCTGTAATGATGGTTCCAAACTGTCTATGATATACAATTATCACAGACGAATTTATAATAGAACTCTCTGTGATGTGTATTTCTCAAACGGTTCGAAAAACCGTATGTGATGATGGTTCCGAACCGTTTGTGATGTCCTTTTTTGTAGTAGTGAATAGTAATATCTGACTCTTCGCTGGAGTATTGTTTAAGGCCCATTTGAAATGCAAGAATTTCCTAAGTGGGAGTTGACTTGAACAGACTGATGTGAAATTCATGCTTCAATTCGTGTTCGTTACAGCAGCTCATTGTATATGGTATACCAACTCTATCTGTTTCATTAAGGCCCTGTTTGGAAGCAATGTGTTTTCATAGTTTCTAGATAATACCATGGTTTCTAAGGGGGTGTTTGGGACACTCAGCTCCACCAAAATCTGTGGAGTTGGTGGAGCAGTATTTCTAGCTCGAGAAATTTGTGGAGCCGGAGTGTGGGTACATTAAGAGTGTTTAGGTAGATCATCTTGTTTACATTTTAGACTAAAAATATAAACTTAATTCACTTTATTTTAACTTATAAGTTTCAGCTCTGAGCTGGAGCTGGGATCTGGAGCTCTCCCAAACAGGGCCTAAGAATACCATGGTATTTTATACCATGAGGTATTTGGTTACCATGTCAAAAACTCTGTATTAAAAACCATGGTTTGGTAGATACCATGGTATTTTTGGAGTATTTGAAACTCCACTCCAACCCAAAGTTTTCATGATTTTGGCTAGTTTCTTGTCTATTTCCACTCAAATACCATGGTTTGTGATGTTGCATCCAAACAGTTGGTATTTCCAAAAAATACCATAGTTTTAAAGAAGTTTGGTAAAACCATGGTATTCATGACAAAATAATTGCAAACCATAGTATACTAAAACCATAGTTTCGAAATACATTGCTTCCAAACAGGGCCTAATTGTTATCGAGTGTTTTAGGAGGATGTCAGAGTGATAGTGCATCCTATCTAGGTGGTTTATTTCCCAGAACCAAAAGCTCTTATGGGTTGTCAAATTATTTAGGGCTATAGTAATAATATGGATGAATTATGATGGGCATGCACGGATCATTCTGCCACATGCTTGTCTAGAAAAATACAGGGGCATTAGGGCAGTCCCAACCCATAATTTTCATAAGCAGTGTCTAAAGGAGAGAAAGTAATAAACCAATGCATAGTTTCTCAACCCATGGTTTCCATGAGCAGTGTCTAGAGGAGAGAGAGCAATAAACCAATGCATGCACCACAAACACAGCTTGGTAAGCGCGCAGAAACGTCCAACCCCGATTTTGCTCGTTTCTTGCGTCTTGGTACCCGCGCCGACCCAGTTTCTTGCATGAGACACGGTTTCTTCATTTTTCCTTTTCTCCCTTCCTTAATTCCTATGCCACATCAGATTTTTGCTTAGTTGGCAGCGTAATTAATTCTATGGACACCAGCTGAGGTGGAGGGTTGGGACTGCCCTTAGGCTATTCACAGTGCATTGTATCTTGTCACAATATCCAAAGCTGCTATGTCATATGATATTATAGAAGATACAACTATCCCAATGCATGATATCATGGATTGTTTCTTAGTCTCTACAAGATAATTAAATGCTAGATGTGTATGAGAGTATGAATTGTGGGCCACTTAGATGATTCAAGTTTCAATGTCTATGATTTCGTGCTCAAGTGGTATCTTCCTCAAGATACAGTTTTCTTCTCTCCCCTCTTAACTCTCTTGCCACATCATCAAAAATGCTTATGTGGCATGTATTAAATAGGTATGATACCATGCACTGGGGTCTGGGAACAGCCTTAGTAGTTCACCATGGACAAAGTCATTAAATATCACCATCAATGGCCCCCACAGAATTCAGATCTTAGTGGCGTTAGCTACCTTTTCTCTCCAGATCTATTCTGCCTCTGTGCTGAATTGCACTGTTCTGCTCATGCATGCATCCCTTTTTAGGTATATAGAAAGGACCAAGGCAAGAGGACACCTTTCGGAAGCTCTGGTCTGTCTCCTTTCCTCTCTAGTCATTACCTGAAAATTCTCTACCCTTCCCCTCTCTCCTCCATTAGCAAACTAATATTCTTAATAAAAATAGAATAGAAAATAATTAAACAACACAAAATTAGCATGAGAATTCAGTTGACTTGCGAGCTCAAGCTAAGTAAAGGAATGTTTTGACAGCATGAATGTCACAAAAATACCATTATATTCCTCCCTCGTTCTAGGAGGGGCTTAGGGGAGTTCAATCACACAGACACACAATTCACACCGCAAATATGCAGTGAGGTAGGTAAAGTATGATCACCAATTGATCACAAGAACATTGGCAATTTCCTCAGTTAACTTGCAGCAAAATTACCTGTCTATGTAACTCCACCATCGATCGACTTCATCACTTTGCTGAACAACTAGCTAGCTAGGCGGCAATCAACTACATGTACAGTTGGTTTATTCAAACCACAAGAAACTAGATTAAACTAAGCTAGACTGATGTGAGCTAAGCTAAGACTAGCTAGCTATACTTTGGTCACCGCTTCATCTCGATCTTGTTGCAACGACGCAAGAGCTCACTCGGCGCCATGGTGCCATGCATGCCGCAGCCATGGACGGCCTCGCTAGCTAGCTGTAAGTAATCGAGGTCAATTAACATGGCATGCACTTACGGATCCATGTATGCATCCGTCAGCCCACGACGTGCACACGGATCTTCTTGCCTGCCGGCGGCCGGCACGGCGAGGCCCCGTCGAGGCCGGCAGCCGCGCGATGAACACCACGGTGAGGTCGTGCGGCACGGCGAGGAACCACCGTCGCCGTTCACAGTGCTTCCTCCTCTTGGCCGGCGGCCTCGGCTTATTCGGCGCCGGCGGGCACACCGACGGCGCCCGCAGCGCCTTAGCCGGCGACGTCGGCGTGGCGCACCCGTCATCGACGTCACCGCCGTCGGAAGCCTGCCGCGTCGTCGTCCGGATCGGTGGGAGCCGACCACACAGCAGCTCGAGCTCGAGGCCCATTAAATAGTATTTTTTGCGTGTGATATACAGCAATTGTCCGTGGTAGCTAGCGTTGTGGAGTGGGGAGGCAAGAAGAAGCAAGGTAGGGTTGTTTGAGTTGTGTTGTATACTTAAGTAGCCGCGGTGGTGGACCGGTGGTGGTGTACAAGAATCGAGGAAGAGAGACGGGGGCAGGCGTGGAGGGTAGCATTGATGATGGCAAACCGGAACGATTGGTCGAGGACTGAGAAACAAGAGTCGAGATCGAGAGAGAGAGAGAGAGAGAGAGAAGGGTAAGAACAGAATGATACTATAGGGGAGGCAGCCTGCAGGCTGGTGCCAAAAGGTTGACGCGAGAGAGAGAGAGAGAGAGAGAGAGAGAGATGCAAATGATTGTGAGAGGAACGAAGGGCGCGATCGAATACTCCACTGAAGCTAATTAACTAAGCTTTGGACTGTGGAACCGATCAGCTTGTACTTACGGTGCTAGTACTGTAGCTACCATACTTGCACTCATCACAAGCTAGCCGCTCGATCAAATAATTAAAGGTTGCTAATTACTGGTGTGCATGCTTCAGCTGAGATCGAGGCTCGGCAAATTATCCGTGTAACAGACGGCTTGTCGAAATGGCAGGAGTGACGTACGTACGTATGAACCAGTGAACCACTGCTCCTCGTAGTGCATGGAGAGCTATACCACATAATACAAACAAGCTAGGGGTGTTTCCATGGTGGCAATGGTTTGTCAAATGTTTCTATTAAAAGTGTGGTTGGCTACAACTTTAGTGGCAAACAAATTGTTGGATATAAGCGTGGTAAGTTTGATACGAAATTCTATAGCGGAAGTGATATAAAGAAGAGGAGTTATAGCTATATATAGAAGCCGGCCCTTAATTTAATTAATTAACCCAAGCCGCATGCCTCATGCATGAGAACATATACTTTGCTCCTATCCTGTTGTTGTGCTATCAATATTTCTACTCCCTGGAAAATAGTCCTAATGGTCTTGAAAAATTCGAGTTTTTTTATATAGGGTATGATATAATAAAACATTATGCAAAATGTCAGCTGAAAAACGCGATGTACATCACGAGAAATAAAAAGACAAATTTCAGTGTATGTTAGCTTCATCACTTCCCTTCTTATTTGGGATTTTCTTTTTTTCACAGGATTTGTCTTTTTTGTTTTTAAATATGCAGATCAAATTTATGTTTGAAATTTTTTGTACCATTTTAGATTAGTTTTGTATTGGTATTAATACTTTTTTAGATTTTTCATAACTATTTAGACTATTTACCGAGAAATAGGAGCATAAGTAGCACTAGAGGTGGGCGTTATACCGGGCTGGGCCAGCCTGGCATGGGCCCATTGTGCTTCGACGAGCCCAAATACGGCCCATTTGCGTTTCGTACCATGCCGACCCAAGCTCAACCCATTTGCACTATTATGACTAGAAGAAAGAAACTAGAGACACATAGAGTTAAGATAGTGGACACAAATATTATAGAAAAAAGAACTAAAATTTATTTGTTCTTAAAACGAGGGGGATGTGCTGAACACGAGAGAGAGAGAGCAACAAGAGAGTGAGGAAGAGAGGCAATGGAGATTGAGAGAGACGGATGAGCGAGGAAAAAATTGAGAGAGATGGGTGAGAGAGAGCTGACTTGTCTCTCTTAAGTGTCGGCGGCGGGGTGGCGTTCATGCTGTTAGGTACGTTCGTAACACTCACGCTTCTGTGGGTCGGTGATATTCATACTGAGCTTCTTCCTCATACACTGGGTTATCGGATCCGACACGGCCGTCTTACTGATGTCGCCGGATCGTGCCGCCATCGCATCTGGATTCTCGATCCAAGCCAGCCCATATTACATGTCATCATACCAATCCGATACAACCCACTTTGTGTCGGGCCAGTCCAGCCCGAATGCCCACCTCTTGTAGCACAAAACATCACGAGGATATATAGTTCTCATTCATGCAGGTGGCCGTACATATGTCGATATTATTGCTCAAGCGGTCAAGCACTCAAGCCTCGAACGGTTGTGTTCACTCTCTCCCGACCCGATTGGCCTCTTAATTGGGACCGCTATCAGATGGGCACCCGAGTAGATAGAGATCCTCTGCACTACTTACGGAGACAGTAACATAAGCCGTTTTCATAAGTTAGGATCGACCGAGGTCCAAATCAAATTTTGTTTGAGAAAAAATATCGAGTATGACCGCGAAAGTCAAAATTTTAGCAAAATTTTGATATTTCAAATAAATTTTGATGAAATTTACCGAAATTTCGATCGTTTTGCACCAGCTGAAAAGTGGGTCAAACAACGATGAAAAATTTTGAAATTTTTTCTAAGGAGTCCTGACACATTGAAAATATTTCATATGGTTATCAAATCTAAGAAATTTTTAAAAATTCAAACATTGCTACTATCCTGATAAAACGCTGACCGGCAAGTTTGAACCGAATGAAACTTAGAAAAAAAACAAGGTTATAAAATTTTAAAATTTTTTGTAGATAGTCTTGACACATCCATAATATTCTCATAAAATTTTTAGATGATGATCAAGCCTCGTGAATTTTTAAAAATTCGAACAGTACTACTATCCTATTAAAAAGTTTACCAGCGCGATCGGGGCTTCAGCCCGATGGCGTGACCGAGCGGTGCTCAGTCCGTCCACCCGCGTTCGAGTCCCCGGCTCGGCGCGGGCGCGCGTGAAGGAGGTGAGTGCTGCGTGGGTATGTGTGCGTGCGTGTGTGTGGGTGTGTATGTAGCTCGTCTGTTGTTTCTTTCTTTTATAATGCATGCCATGCCAATGCCCACCGGCAAATTTGAACGAAATGAAAAATTGTCCAAACCACATTATAAAATTTTGAAAATTTTTTGTGGATAGTCCTAATATAGAATTAATGGTTATATAAAAGTTTTAGATGATGATCATGCTTAAATAATTTTTAAAAATTCTGATAGTGCTACGTCTTGATAAAAGCCGGCCCGATAATCAATACATAGATTTGCTTTACTAATCAAAAAAGGTTTAAAATTTTTGAAAATTTTACAAAAGTGTGATAATGAAATGCTTAATATCTCATAAAAATATTGAATTATGATCATGCTCCAGAAAATTTATAAAATTCTTACAAAGTACAGTACCATTTATGTTCTTTCTCTTGTTGATTTTTGAAATATAATATAACAAATGAAGTTCAGTGCTTACATAAATTTGATTGATCAAACAAAGAAGGCTAAATTTTTTTTGAAAATTTTATATAATGGTACTTAGGAAAATCTTAGATCATGGTCACACTCAAGAAAATTTATAAAATTCTGACAAGGTAACTGTCCCAATCATGTTCATTCTGTTTTTGATTTTTTAAAGATAACAAATGAAGTTCAATTATTCTCAAAATTTTTATGTATGATTCTATACTTCTCAACATAATACAGTAAAAGTTTTAGCTGATTATCAAGCTTTTGTAATTTTATAAAAATCTAATAGCATTTCTGCCAAAATTTTAAAATATCTCAAAAATTCGGTTTTTCAATAAATTTTCATAGAAGATGACTTTCTTGTGGGTTATTGGACTAAATCCGGTCAAATCTGGTAGTAAAAGTTCAAAATCCGGCCAAAATTCATGAAATTTTTATAAAATTTCATCGAAAAAATGAAATTACTGTAGTAATTTAATTTTTTTAAAGTTTTTTATTCGGCCGGTAGTTTAGATTCCGTAGAGGCCCGAAATATGAAATTTCGGTGAAAATTCGCCGAAATTCGGCGATAATTGGAACCCTGGGTCTATTATCTATCTTGCTATAGTATGTTGTTACAGTAAAAATTCGGTAAAATATTTTTAAAGTTATTCTCAAAAAATCTAGATATTATCATTTTTTATCTAACTATCTATATAGTTTTTTAAGTTACAGTTGTAAAAAAAACTTACTAGATCTAAATTCTCCTGAGGTGTAGTCATAACTCGAACTGCGTTGGCTGCACTGACATGGGCTATGCCAGCCATGTTTAGAATTATTTTCCCGTGTGTATCGCCGATCCATCATCGTCGGACCGTCTCCACCGTCTATTTTAGCTCACAGCCACACTATGGATCGAACACCCGTCTAGGTGTACGAGTAGAATGAAACCACGATAAATTTGCAGATGGCAGACGGACGTCCGATATGCCGCAGTGTGTCCAACTAAGCCAGCACTTGTGTGGTAGGTAGCCGGTCAGCCGTCAAATCTCTTTCAGTGGCTAGTGCCACATGAGCATGATTTGTTTGTGCTAGTAGATTAATGTGCCTACGATAGAAGCTACCTCGCTATTTGATTAAGTAACAGGGTTCTGTTGTCAATTTAAGTGGTGACAGAAGTCTTATTTTTGTCAACCAAATGAATATACAATAAAATAGTCCGTCAGCCAATGTAATCTGCGACTAAACAGACTTCTGTTGCTATTTCAAATAGCGACAGAGTTTCTGTCGTGATAGAGATTTTATCGTCATTTCATTTGACGATAGAGGTTTGTTTTTGTAAAATTTTAATTTGGCATATTTTTTATAAAATCATTTAAAAATATATTATTTTAAAAAATAATTCTTCAAAATTGCCACTGATGTATTTGTGAGTATCTGTGGTGGTTTTAGCCACTGCCACTGATACTCGCATTATCGATGACGGTTTTAGCCAAAAACCGCTACTGATGTATTTGTGGTGGTTCCAAAGAAAAACCGTCACTGATAATGCATTATTTGTGACGGTTCCAAATAAAAACCGTCACAAATAATCTTCCAGCCATTTTTTTAAAACCGCCACTGATAATGCTATTTGTGACGGTTCCAGAAAAATCGCCACAAATAGAGTGCCACCTATATAATGTTTTTGTAGTGGTGAATGTGGAAGCCACCAATCGTATAGAAGGATTCCAATGAAGCATTGCACTACATCACATACATCTACCAACCAATCCAGACCTGAACCCTAATCAGCTGACCATAAAAGGACATAAGCAAGAATTGACAGCGTGTAAGGTGTAACCCACATATGGGCCCATAAGGCCAAGTCGGACAACAAGGCCACCTCGAACAAAGTGCCCTCTAGATATAGCCCCTCGATAGGCCATGCCTCTATGATGAAAAAGCATATCGTCATAATACAGACATATATTTGATGTCAATCCAAGACAAATAACCATTTATTTTCTATGACGATTTGTATTATGGTTTCATGACGAAATTTTATGTTTCGTCACAAAAGTATATGGGGCGACGGCACCTGATACAATTAATGACGAAAATAAATAAGTCGTCACAGAAAATAGATTTTCCATGATAAAAGTTGACAACATCACGACGTTTTCGTCACAGATAATCACTTTTCTTGTAGTGAGAATGTATCGCAATAAGAGCTAGAAAAGCAAAGAAAGCTATAATAACATCAACATGGATGGATCGCCTGAAACACCGGGCCCCCCTTCTCCTCTCCATGTTCTCCTCTTCTAGAGAGCATAGTATACATTAGGATAGGAAGTGTGCTACGATGCAAACTGGCATGCTATTTAAATTTTTATATATTGAGAATATGACTAATATAGAATTTATAGGTATCTAAAATCATATTAAGAGGGAAGCAATATCTATAACCCAAACACCACAAAGGGTAGTACAACGTTATCTTTCAAGTACAACAACACAGAACACATAAGAACTGAAATGAAATAGTAGAAGTAATGTACCCGAGCCACATGCATACTCTCAAACTTCAATCAAGCACTTAAAATATCTAGCCAGGAATAGACTTGATAATGGAACCCAACCCAAATGCATTCTATATAGTCATATCCTATGAGAAATATCACCATGCCAAAATCCAATTTATCAAATAGCTAACATGCAAAAGAAAAGAACCACATCATCAAATTATGCAACACAATTGCCTTACTTCTTTGTGAATCTACATCAATTGGATTTAGTGCAAACTAACAACACTATCTATTAATGAACTTCCGTATATATGCTTTATATCTTTTTTTAAAAAAAATAACTATATGAAACCATAGCTTTCATATTTCACCAATAAAGAAAGTGTAGAAAGAGCTACATCAAATCTAACTTCCTTATTATGGACCTAGCATGTCTGACGAGTCAGTATTCATTAGAATATCAAAGAAGTCTAATAGGTTGGTTCACTAAGCTCAAAGCAACTCTAACTCCCTCCTCAGCACCCAACAGCCATATACGATGCAACTCTGAATTTATACTGACGTAGTAATAAATAATTAGCTAAGCATCACTTCAAACCCAAATGAAGTCATCTCTAATTAGGAAATAAGTCACTCATCCAAAAGTGGTGCCTCTGTTGCAGGCTAGGAAAAGGGTATACCTAGAACTGTGACCCTACTAACCCAAGTATGTGGTGACCCAACCGATTTCATCCTTTTGAATAGCAGCTTAGAAATGTACCCAGAAATAAAGTAAAAGCCCAAAATATTAACCATGAAATAATGACACAACAATACATATTATAAAGTAAGGATAATAAGGATAATCTTGTCGATGTCCAAGACCTAGAGTCTCTTAACCAAGCTTATGAAAATATAATTGTAGGCTCCTAGTAAATAAGATGATAAATGATATATGGGGATTGCTTCTTTATTAGCCAAGCGGTTCAATAGAGTACACACATTATAGAATTTGTGAGACTAAAAGCCTGATTATATTTGTGATTCTAATTGCCTCCCTCTTGATGATGCGGATAGGCTCTCTATTTATGTTGGATGAAGAGACGGCAGTTTTGTTCTCCAAAAAGACATCGTATAACCGAGGGGTGTCTTCTTGTCAAACGGTGTCTTCTCGCCAAGGGTGCCTTTTCTAGTGATAGTTTCTGGGTAGTTATATGTACCTGTCATATAAGTCTTTGCACAAAGACATGTGTGGGGATAACCGTTTGTCCCGGATCAGTGAACTGGTTAGGGATGACCAGTGTGAAGCAATGCTATCAACCACCTTGATTGAACTGGTCAGAGACTTAACCATTCAGATAAGGGTGGACTTCATTTTATATTATGGGTTTTATGTATTGTAGGCCTATTAATAGAGTATGGTCACAAATAATTTGAGGGCCCAAATAACAGACTTTTAATCCTTGTCAGCTAGCCCCCAAGGCTTCATTCTATATTATGGGCATTTATTAAAATTTTGGGCTGAAGTGTTACACTAAATTTATGAAATTTATTTCCAATATTATTATTAGGAGGAGAAGGGGAATTTATTGAATTTTCCTTTGTTTTCATGTAACCCTAATGCTCTATTTTAGTGTTTAGACATATGATTCTTGGGTAGGTAATGGTCACAAAAGTTGTTATTTTGCACATGTATTGTGGATTATTGACACAATTTTGGTTTGGCTAAGGAAATTTTAGAATTTTGTTTGGGTTGATTTTTGCAATAGCCTAAATTTATTCAATTTAAAATAATGAAGTTGCCAAGTCAATTTTTCTGAGTTAATGTGATTTTTGGATTTTTTTGGATTTTTCTAAATTTTTTAAAATGCCTTTCAATAACCTAGTTATTGCTTATGATTTTAAAACTTCAAATTTAAACATGTTCAAGGTTCAAAAATATTTTATTTAAAGCTTAGATAGTCTAAAGGGCCTCTCTAAAAAAATTCATAAATTTTGAAGTGGTTTCCTATTTATAGAAAATCAAAAATAGCATAATCTATTAAAGGCTGAAACACTAAAAGAATTTTTCAAAAAAATTATAGGACTACTTATGCTATAAAATTTTTACAAAATCATAGGTATTGTCATAGGATAATCTCCAAAAAATTTCATAAAATTTGAAGCTAGTCCGATAGCTTAAAGAATTTTTGAATCCCTAGCTAGAAATAATAAAATCTAGTTAAAATATCTAAAAGGAAGGTATCAGATTCAAAACCCATTTCATCAAGTAGAAAGCGTATTTCTGACTAAGACACTTTTCTTTTTCAGCCTCTATCTTTCTCTCTCTCCCCCCTCTCTCTCTAACGAGCCGAACCCGCTTGTTAGGCCAGGCCCATGTGTCAACGACCACCCTTGACCTAGTGCACACCCACACATGCCCGTGCCATGCCACGCACGCCAGCTTTCCCATGTGCATAGGATCTTGACACCACGTCGTCGCTATGCCTTGACATGATGCGGGTTGTTGGTGTCCCAATCTTTTGATGAGAAGGATAACCTTGATTTGTGGAGACGATTCTCGCGATCTGACTACCAACTGTACATAACTGATACGCCAAGCAATCACTTAACCAACTCCAGGATTATTACCGACCTAACAAGAGGCACGATCAACCTTATCATGAAGATCAATTTTTACAAACAATCGAAGAACAAGTAAGAACAAAGTAAAGAGCAATATGAAATTGCGAATATGAATGAAGTATTAATATTGATGCGGGGTTCCGAAGCACGATATTGTTGTTGATATAGCCAAACAAGAGAATACCAAATAGTTTTATGAAAGAAAACTACAATTAAACAAAAAAAACCACCTTTCCCTAGGGCTGCGATCAGCTTATAAAGAGGAGACAAGGGGGTGCGGCCAGAATATGAAAAACCGAAAAGGACTCTAGTCGCAATCGAAAAGTACTCCTTTCCCTCTTGGACTTTGACTGGATACATGGGTCTAAGACCAATAAGGTGGCACAGCACTATTGCTATTAATTAAAAATTAAATATAGAAGTTTAGAGGTAGTAACCGAAGCAAATAGTTATGGTTCGGCTATCCTTCATTTTGACATTATGGTGGCTTTAATTAAGTGTAGTAGCCATTCTGCAAGTCTCCTTCAAGCTTGGTTCTTCCATCATCTCTATTGGTGTCCTTGTCTTGCCACTCTCATGTCTTATCACCATGCAAGGACCTTAATTCTTAACTAGAATAATATCATGTGCATTAGGCAGTATCGTAAAATTCATAAAAATATGATAGCACTCTGAGAAACAAAGTTACCTGATAATTAAGTTGACGAGCATGCACTCTGGTGATTGGTCCTTGTACATATTGTTAAGTAGCAGTAGGTTGTGTGGTTGTATCAATGGAAGAGATGTCTGAAAGACCTTGTGGAGGTCTAACTATATTGTTGATGAGTATTTGACTATATTTGAGTTAGGAATATGATTTATTTTTAGCAAATGGATAATTATTGTGTATCATTTTGGAAATTGCTATGTGATGGGTTTCCTTATTTTTGGTGGTTACAAGACGATGGTGCTAGGTCTTGGTGAGATGGAGGGTGATCAGGACTAGGCGAGGTGTGCCGAAGGTCCAAACTATCAGGGATCATTAGAGAATGACCGAAGACAAAGTCGCTGTGAGTCTAGAAAACAAGTGAACAACTGAGATGCTAACTTGGAGCTGCTCAAATCAAGGAGAGACGTTGGATTGCGGTTTGAGGATAGAGTAACGGTCAAGTTAGCTTGATTGAATCTCAACTCTTGATGAGGTTTCTTGAGGGTCAAGTAGAACTCATCCAATAGTGGAGAATAAATCGATCTCAACCCTTGATGAGGTTACTTGAGGGCCAACTAGAACTCATCCAAGGGTAGAGGATGACTCAAGAGTAGTATAAATAGAGAGATAGGGGTAGCTTTCTCCTTTTGAAGGTTTTATATGCTCTTTTGAGCTTTGCCCACCTTATTGTGAGGCTTTCTAAACATTCCTCCAAATAAATAAAATTTTACTTTCTTACTTTTCTAAATTTAATTTCAGCATTTATATTATGTCTTAAATTCAGCATTTAAATTTAGCTTTAAATTTTGTAATTTAATTTCTTACAATTTACATTCTCACAAGTTGGATTTATCTCCCCTCCTTCTACTTGCTTTTTAAATTCTGTAATTTAATTTCTTACAATTTATATTCTCGCAAGTTGGATTTGTCTCCCCTCCTTTTACTTGCTTGTGCTTCTTGTGCCAAGGATGTATGATTGATGGATGAATCTTCTTCAGATCATATCCTCATCATCTAGGCAATCCTTTACAAGAACTTAATCTCTTTGCTTAATTTTTGAGAAATTTTTGTAGATCGCATTTGAGATTTTTGTTTCTTGTTTTTTGCTTGATGTGACAAGTGGGAGAATATCCAAGACATCTTAATCATCACAACCTCGTGAGCAAGTTCAAGACCAAGATTTTCTCTGTTTTGATCCTTTGTGTTTGAGTGTTTCAAGTGAGCTTTTCGTTGGATCCATTTAGTGGGGGAAAATTTAATTGTGATCATTCAGTCCCCTCTGATTGCCACAATGGTCCTGCAATGTCCTCATCATGACATCTCGTTGACAACTCCATCCACGCCTCGCCACACCAAGCACGCTGCGACAGAGCTTGGTACTTGCACCATCATCATGCCTACTGCCACGCCACCTGCGCACGTCAAAGCCATCGAGGCCGTCACTACCCCGTTGCTACCATTGCTGCCTCTTGTGCCATTGCAGGCATAAAAGCCCGCTAGGTTTTTCTGGAATGTCGCTGGCGTTGTCCTGTTCCGCTTGTCCATTGCACCAAACTCACAACCCTGAGCCCAAAGCATCCCTTTCATGAATATAAAAGGGGCACTAAGGCCATCCCTAGCTCCTGCACACTGCCCCTACACTCTCCCACCCCAAGCCTGGTGCATTGAGCCACTGAGAAGCATCATTGCCGTTGATAGCTCTTCGAGCAAGCCAAGCTCGATTGAGCGCCCCTAGTGAGCCATTTCCTGATTCCCTTGCCTTGGAACATCCTGAGTATACCCTGAACTTGTTGCCCACCTCATTTTTAGCTTAGTTTACTCATAACAACGACGCCTCAACTGTCATCTACCACAGTACCGACCATCTTTGCCAAGCTTCTCTAATGAGTCTCCATACTTGCCAACCCTCAAAATGGGGCCCTTAGACCCCTAGAACTTTCCCCTCACTTGCTTGAGCACGATCACACTTGTGTTTGTCCCTTTGTTATCTTCCATGGCTGCCACCGCTCAGTTTAGCCGCCGATGCACTCCAATCGATCCCGATCGTCACCAATAGTTCCCTTGGACTCCTCTAGGTCCCCTCTAGCCAACCCGACCCCTCACTCCCCGCAACTCGTCACCATTCACTACCGGCAACTTTGCTTGTAAGTGTACCCTATTATGAGCCTATGACAAGCAAGCCCTACCCATCAGACACAGACACTGCCTTCTCACAACACTATATGTCACTAACAAGTGGGCCTTAGCTGTTAGAAATGTCATTAAGTTAGGAAATAATATAATTAACTCGGTTTGAAACCTATGTGTCGCTAATATGTGGGCCAACGTAGAGTTAATTTGAAACCTATGTGTCGCTAATATGTGGGCCAACGTAGAGTTAATGATTTATTTTAAACCCAAAACGATATTTCAGGTACTGAGTCACTGACATGTGGAACCCACATGTGAGTCATATTTCAAAAACAATAAAACCTAACTAGTAGACCCCACCTGCCAGCTTCTGTAATTTAGTCAAAAATCCAAAAAAATTATAAAAACATTTTTAGTTAGAAGGAAAGTGTGCTTTCTCTATTGGGAAGCATAAAGTCACAAAAATATGTTTCTGACGTGGACCCTTTTTCTATTTTAGGGTATTTTCAGCTGATTAAAATTTAAATGTTTATAACTTTTACAAATGAACTCCAAATTGATTGAAACTAGTTTCTAATTTTTTTCTAAAATCATGAACTATTTCTATAAAAAATATTTGAATTTAGTTTCTATTTGAATTCATTTAGCTCTTATATTTGCTTTATGATATTGTGCATATGGATACCAATGCTTCAGAAACTTCCTTCATCAACCCCGAACAACCTCAAGAATTCAACAAGTAAGGTAAGCACCCCTTTGACCATATTGACCTTAGTATTTTTCTTAATTTATATTGTATTATAAATTTATATATGCATGTGTGTATTTTTAGTAAGGTTGATATATTGTGGTTATCAGTAAATATTCGTATTTGTTGCATGAAACTTCCTTGATAAATATGTAAGTATCAACCTTAAAAACCATAAGATAAGGGTTAGGCAATATCTATTATTAACTTGGTATATTCAATTATATGTGCAATTGCTTAGCCATGCGCTAGAATTGAGAGATACTTGGGTATATTCAATTATATGTGCAATTGCTTAGCCATACGCTAGAATTGGGAGAACAAATGGTTGGTTATGCAATTTGTTCGTGGGATGGAAATTTTGATAAAGTTGTCTATTATTTTGGTATAAAAATCAAAACTGATAAACTGAAGTTTTGATGTGGGTGAGTTATTATATATACTGTGAAATGCAAGGAATGAACTTGCACATAGTGTAGGGGGAGTTCTCGCCTAGGTTGGATTAATGACTTAACGTAGTGTTGCATAATCCAAAACATCCATACAACCACAAGTGCTATTATGGGGCAACTTAGCTTATTAAGTCTCTTAGGTCTAACTTTGTACATTGGAAGGCTAGAGTAATGCGAGCATTCTAGGTAGGTTTGCTCGCAGGAGTGTCCACACAAAAGGTATGGGAAAACACATACCAATACATTAATGGTGTATGCCTTTCTACGAGGGAAATGGTTATGATAGAGATCAACTGTCATTGTTATTATGTATTATATGGATGTAATTTCCACCGCCATAACAAGGGTCAAACATCACTGGGCTGGTGCAAAGTCAAGTTTAAGAGATGTAACAACTCTTGTTATGATCTCTTGGCCATACACCAAAGAAAGTGTAAAAATAGTGGTGAAAAGAGTTAGTCATATCTTGTGAGTAAATTTGTACGCCCCTAGAGTATAAATCTTTTTGAAAAGCCGCGGTCAAGGGCGGCTCTAGTGCACTAACACTAGTTAGATTTTATGTTTTATAAATATGGCTGAATTGGAAAAATTGGGGAAATGTTTTTATTTTAGATTTTATGCCAAGAAATGGCAGAAGATGGTTTGGTAAATACAATCATGGAGAATTGTAAATTGCTTTTACATACATACACACATACATACATATATGTATATATACACTTATTTACATACTTGTCAACTGCTCTTTACAAATTTCGTTTGTAATATACTATCTGTTATTGTTGAATAAATCTCGCTTTATGTAAAAAGAACCTAGAATGACCATCACTTTTGACATAGCCAAATTTACTTATATTTGTGATATACCACAAGTCTTGCTGAATATAAATATACTCACTCTTGCTTATTGATATTTATTCAGAGGTTGTGGAACCCACGATCTCCGATGATTCCTACTTTACCATGGGTTATGGGGACTACTATGATGGGCTTTTCTAGGACTTACTCTTTGTCGATTATCTGTGGATATTTTTGGCTAAGGCATATCATTGGATCTTGCTTCCGCTACTTTTCGCTGCTTTTGCTAGCCATAAGGCCTTATTGTAAGGATCATATATCACTAACAATCGTATTTATGAAATTTATTGTGTATGGATGTGATTACTAAGTTGTGAATGTGTGTACTAGCTACTAATCATGGGACTAGAACAGTATACATATGAGACCCCTTTGGTATTCCACACCAGAAGGGTGGGTCTCAACAAATTTTTAAAACCATTAATTTAATTCGGTAATCTCAAATTATGATATGTTAGGAATCTAGTGAAACTCAGATTTTTTATTTGATGTCGAGTAAGCTAAGATTCGAACTTTGCTATGCATGGATTTTCATGCAAGAATGAACATGATAGATCATCTTGTAGTGAGCTTTCATTGCAAGGGGGAGTTCATCAATGCTGGCAGAGAGCTTCATTACATAGATGGGGAGGTTGGTATGTTCTGTATTGAGCGGGATAAGGTTTCTTTGCCTAAGATAAAAGGACACCTCGGCGACAACATCACAGTGACAGGTGTAATGCATCTTCATCGGCGGTTTCCTTGGAAGGAATTGAAGTGTGGGCTTAGGCTGTTTTTTGGTGACAAGTCCTACCAACAGATGTTCGACTGCATAACTGAAGGTGGAGTGGCAAATATATATGTTGAGTAGACAGCGGATGAGGTTTCTGACAAGAGTGATCAAGGCAGCAACTAGGAAAAGGAAATTTCTTACAATGTAGAGAATGAGGCAGATGTAGAAGATCATAGCGGTGAGGAAAGTATGAAAGAGATTGAACAAGTCTTGATAGTCAAGCCACCATCAAGAGAGGAAAATGAAAGGTATATGTCGGACCCCGGAAAAACACTTTCGAAATCCTCTGTGTATCCTGCACTAGTCCAGCAAAAATTAGTACACAGCAGAAATGTTATCACAACATATCTAACGTATTTTATTAATAATTAGAGTTTACAATAATTATGGCACGCAGGCCAAATAAAAGATTACAGTGAAAACAGAATAAAACCAGTACTAGAACCCAATAGATTCGCCACAGGCAATCAACTAGAGCAGTGGCCTATTTATCTTGGTCCTCACTATCGTAGAGATACTCTTCTAAAAAGATAGAGTAAGCAAGTATGAGTGCAAAAGTACTCTGCAAGTCACACAGTAAATGCAGTATCAATGAAGGGTCACAAAGGAAGGCATAATATGTTTTAGTTGAGCATAAAGCAATATTTCAAATACAATAATTAATTTTTAATGCGTAATTGATATAGTAAAAACTAAGTTTTAATCCAATTTTTGGCACGGGCTCCAACATAGAGTTTCATCCTAAATTTTCCCATGTGGGCTCTCTCCACATATAAACCATTTTTTTGAAAATATTTTGAAATCCAAAGTCTAGTTCGTGAAAGGCTTGCTCGACATGCCCATAACAGCGGGCACGGCTAATCGATTAGTTTTACACTCCGCAGAGGTTGTACAACCTTACCCACAAGACATGATTATCTCCTTTCGCCCAAATATATACTTCCTTTGGTGTGTCGACAAAGAAAATCACGACAAGACCTCTATAAAACTCCATCCAAGTAGTCATGTCCGCTAAGGTTCCACCGCTGGTAGGGTTAAAACCGCCCAGTCCAGAAGCCCCTTTTGCGCCAAGTAGCAGCCTTACACCCACTACCACTTTCAACTTAATGGCATGACTGTCCATGGTATGTCGCATCTGGATAGTCGGTCCGCCCCATTCGCACTTGTAGTAGTACGGTAAGGCTTTATATTCAGCGTAATATAGACAGGTCCTTAATTGACTAGGCGAGCTTTCACAACCTTTGTGCCTCACGCACCTCCCACTCAACCATTCTAGCCCGGTCTAAATCACATTTTCACTTTCTTTTGAATAACATTATCTTTCAAAACATCCCATAGTGCACCGACATCAAGGAATAACTTTATTTTCAACATAAATCTTGTTTTGGCATAAATTCCCAAAAAGTCATAAATTCATGTCTAAGCACATCTAAGCCATTTACTATATAGCACTAATTAATACTACAATAATGTATCAACCAGCGATATTTTGCTCTAAGATGACAAGGAATGAATATTTCAAAGTCAATTAAGGTCATAACAATTAGGAGTAACTAATTATTTAAAACTGGGATTTAAATTACATTGATAAAACTATGCATGTAATAATTTAAATCAAAATATAATTTTAAATTATGGGATCAACATGTTCAAGGGTGTGACTTGCCTTGGTCGAAGGGTTGAAGTTCAGGATCGTTGACCGCAAACTCCTCCGGCTCTCCAAATCTATACATGAAAAACAACCAATTTCAAATAAAATCCAAATAAGTTTAATAAAATAACAAACTAGCATAAATAAGTAATTTCAGATTTTAGATGAATTTAGAAAGAAAAACAGAGCAAAACGGAGTTCAAACAGGCGAAAACGGACTCCTGGAAGTTTAAAAACAAGAAAAAAGGAAAAAAGAAATGGCACCATAGCAGTATTGTTTCATCATTACTGTACCCTTAGTACTGTTCACCCGAGAGATTCTCTTGCAAAATCTGATGAAACGAGAATGAAATAACTTGGGGGGAGAGGCAAAATGGATCCGTGATGGCGAGAGGCACTGGGATCCCTTTTATAGGGTGGGAGGAGGACTGGGGAGGCGGTAATCACGACGAGAATGGTGGTGGCCAAAAATGGAAGATTTCACCAAATTTTGGGCAAAATGAGGGGGATTTGATGGGAAAATGCTTTGGAAGGTTGAGGATGTGGCGGGAATTGATTTGCCTAAATTTTTGGAAAGAATTGCTGCAGAAATCATGAGTATTTGGAGCTCAAAATCCTTGTAAATGGAGGAGAGACACAGACTTCTTCTCTGGCTTTGGCTGGAGGTAGGAGACACACTTGACTAGACCTGGGAATTGGGCCGGGCCCTAGTGGGCCAGCACGACCCAACACGAAAAATAATGGGCCAAAGCACGACCTGACACGAAAAAAATGGGCAGGGCTGTATAGTGCGCTGTATAGTTTCGGACCGACGCCACATCTCTCGGTAATCTGCATTTTTCAAGGTCTTCCTTTACTCATATGAATTTATATTCTATATGATAGTTGTAGAGAATTTCGAGACACATATTTTTCATGTAGACAACCTTTTCATTTGAACAACGATGAATTTATAAAAAATATTTAGTGTGCTTGCATTCTCTCGAGTCTTTGTGTTGGGCTGGCCCAACAAAGCAATGACCAATAAGGCCTTTGGGCCGTGCAGTGCCTTGATTTTTGCCGTTCGTCTGGGCCGCCCAAGACGAAAAAATGACCGGGCCGTGCTGGCCCGTTTCACGCAGGCCCGAAGAACGACGGGCTCGGGCCGTGCCGGCCAGGCATGGCCCAAGTCCCACCTCTGCACTTGACAGGTGGGGCCCTAATTTCATATTTTTTTTAAGCTGAGAGAAAAGCGTGACAGTAAAAATAGATAAAAAGCTCTAAAGATCCTAGAAAAATTCTTAAAAATACTTTAGAATATTTGGAACTCAATAAAATTATTTTAGGAATTTTTCAACTTTTAAATTTTATGCAGAAATTCTTTTTATTAAAACTAAAATTACAACAAAAAGACTTTATAAAATCAACAAGGTTCCAAATAAATTCCAGATAAATAAATTAAATGAAGAAGCAAATTTTTGGATGTCACAATATATTCAATTTGTGAAAGAATTTTACAAATCACCATAAAAGAAGAAGGTGCAGGGTAGAGAGCCGAGCTTTGCTCGGTTGGAGGGAGCACGTGAAGCGTGCTCAATTTGTCCGTGTTTGAGTGCTCGCGAGCCGAGGCGTGGGCATGTGTAGACATGTGTGTGCGTGTGGTTGTGAGTTTGTAGTTCGGCTGTTGTCCTCCTTTAATGAAATGTAAGAGCTCCTGGCCAATTTTTTTTAAAAGGGGAAGGAAGTAGCACATCCTAAAACTTTTGATAGTGAATTCCTACCTGGTGGTGAGGATAGCTTAGCTGAAGATGAGGAGGCTAAAGAATTAGGGGATCTTGCAAAGGAGTTCAAGCAAAAGTTGATAGCCAAGAAGCTTGAGATTGATGACTACATAACTATGCAAGTGGAAGCCTTGGACACAGTACCACCTCAAGAGGATAAATTGGAAAAAGGGAATGAAATTGAGTACTTTGACTCCAGTGAGGACCACAACTATGGGGATAACAGTAATGGAAGGAATAAGCATGCAGTTAGGAGAAAGATTAGCAATGTCAGATATGGCAAGAGTGCTCCAATTGTGATTCGGTGGACAACATGTGTGAGTCCATCAACAACTCTATTGTAACATACAGATTCTATATTATCGTATCCATGCTAAAGGCCATCAGATTCAAGATTATGGTTAGAATTCAAGAGAATAAGACAAAAGTCTGAGAAGTAGACAGGTAGAATATGCCCAAACATATTCAAGAAGCTCAAGATCAACATGACAATATCAAGTCAATGTTTAAGTGTTGTGGAATGGAAAAGGAGGCTTTGAAGTCAAGGAGAAGGACAGAAGAAGATACATTGTTGCCTTGGAGAGAAAGACATGTTCTACTAGGTATTGGTAGTTATCAGGGCTGCCATGTTGTCATGTCATCTCTGCAATTTGCAAGGCCTCAGGCCAGTTGGACGATTTGATTGCAAATTGATACTCCATTGAAGCATACAAAAGAACATATGACCATTACTTGCAGCCTGTGGAAGGTGAGGCGAAATGGCTTACGTTAGATCATCCAAGTCCTGTACCACCTGGCTATGTCAAGATGCTAAGTAGACCGAGAAAGGTAAGAAGGGAAGCATCAAAACCTGCTAAAGCCACAAAACTCTCTAAGGTGAGAAATTTAATAAAATGTAGCCTAAGTCACATGAAAACACACAACATGAGAAAATGTCCACTTAACTTTAGGTTGGAAAGAAGAAAATGCACACAACCAAAGAGTAGTTGATAGGAAGAGAGCAAGAGATGAGGTAGCATAGTCAGTTCAAATACCATCTAGGAAAGATGCATGCCTATCCACTCAAGAAAGTTCAGCAATCATCACTATAAGTACTCTTCTTCCTTGATCATTCATGCATTCATTACTAACAGTACCAACTAATTCCAACTTCCCTTACAATTCTAGCCTTCTAGAAAGCTAGATGGTAGCAAAAAAAAGGTGCAAAAGGGCATGTGGCAACCGAGGAGTAAGAAGCTTCATCATGGAGGCAAGGAGTATCCCATTTTGCGTAGAAACACACCTTGTTAAGATCTACAAAGAAAACTTAAGTTTGTTTATATTTTGTCCAGTTCTAGGAACTTGTATCTTGTGGAATTTCTAGAAACTGAATGGTGGTGACAAATTTGGAACATCTAGTTTATGGTTCAGATAATGGTCACAATTTTGACATTTGTGGAAGTTCTAGGTACTTAACTTGTAAGTGTTTTATTGGATGAAAGCTATGTCAACCAAATTATGGATAAATAGTTGCAATTCTGACATATTGCTGACACTTTGTGCCTTGGTAGCATTCTACATGTCAAATAAAAATGCACTTCTATTAACACAAAGACTGATTCACATGAGTAACCAAATCACACATTACTTGCACTCATCTGCTAACATTAATTCCGCTAAATGATACATCAGTTCACTTACAACTCATTTTAGGATAGTGCAATAAAACCATACATATTTGTAGTACATTTCATCGCAGAAGTGACCATAAAACACATAAAACAGAAAATACAATACAAACATACGTTATCCTATATTTCCTCTCATGAACCCTCAATTGACTACCTAATGCCTCTAGAGCGGTTTCTTTTGCATGCAACATCTTCTTCAATTCACTCATCACTACATCTTGCACAACTTTCAATTAGTCCATCTCCCATATGTCCTCTGTGTGCCTCCAAATTGCATTGTGAAGATCCAAAAGCAATTGCCTCAGAAATGGCAAAATTTCTGGGTAATCCAAGCGTCAAAATTGACAACCCCCACTCTGATCAAAAGAAATTGGGGATCAAAGAGGCTCTCCACACAATCAAACAATTGTACCTCCCAGATCTGAAAACAAATTGATAGATCACAAAATTATTTTGAGGTCTACACAACCAAAAATTAGATTGCTTCCTTACCCGTGCCACGGAGCATGTGTAATACCTTCTCCCTGGGTTTGCGTCACTCCATGATAGCCACTTCGATGCCTTCCGATTAAACTTGGGCATCATGCTGTATCGGGCTAGCATAGGCATGGGCACAATGGCCTGTGGGCCTAGACCGTGCCGTGTCGCCATGGCCTAGTCAGTTTGTTGTGCTGTGTTGGTCTGACTCGCGTTTGACGAGCCTAGGCATGACTCATTGGAAAGTTGTGCCTCCTTCATGCCGTGCCGGCTCAGGTCTGGTCTATTTGCACTATTGCAAGAAGAGAAAAGAATCCTAAGATGTAGGGATAGCAACAGGGACATTCCCCGACAGGGAGTGGTGGAATGTCCCCATCTCGAGAAGAGGAAAACCCTCTTCCTTGTCCCTAGACCAGGCATTGGGGGTCACTTTGTCCCATTCCCCATCCCCATTGGGGTATTGGGTCCCCCGTGGGGAGCCGTACCCGATAACAAGCACAAACCACAGATTCAATCATTCAACAAATCACAGATTCAAAGTACAAAGCACCAATCTATCAATTGGGGAGTTCTAGAGAAGGATGAGGAATTGGGGATTGAGTTAACTCACCGGTGCTGTGGTAAGGCGCTGTGCAAAGGAAAGGTGGCTACCAACGCCTGCGCTATGCACGTCGTACTCGCCCCGGCCACCAGGCCGACCATGGCAAAGGGGAAGGGGGAGGCAACCACCAATTACATTGCGTGCTCCATCAACATCATGCCACTCAGTGAACTTGGCCTGCAGAGGAGGAGGGCGAGGCGGCCATTGCAGAGGAGGGGAGGAGGGGGAGTCAAAGTGGGAGAGGGCAAGCACAAGGACGAGGGGCTGAGGTGAAGCAGGCGAGGTAGAGTAGGCGAAGGTGATGCGGGCACTAGACGGAGGTAAGGTGGAGCAAACAAAGGCGACGGGGGTGAGGTGGAGTAGGCGGAGTCAGAGGCAAGGGAGGCAGAGGCGGTGAGGGTGAGGTGAGCGACAATGGGGAATGGATAGGGATTTGGGGGCAAGGGAGGGCAAGCTGATGGAATAGGGTTAGGAAAGTGGGATGGGCCCAAGTAACGAGGACAGGGAGCGATGGAATGCCCCTATACCTGTTTCCCCTGACAGGGATTATTTTCCCCATTAACAGCCCCGTGGGGGGAAAACTCCCCTTCCCTGCATCCTAATAGAGGAATTCCTCGGTGGAGAATAGGGAATGGGCCCCACTGCCATCCCTACTGAGACACACGGGCTAAGGTAGTGGACATAAATATTAGTGAAAAGAACTAAATTTTATTAATTCTTGAACAGGTATGGAGTTATTGTCTCGTTAGAAACTTTACACCCAAGTGTGAGGTACCCTCGGTAAGGAAAATAGTATAATAACTACATACATATACATAGACTAGTCAAGGTTGGGAAAGGATAAGGTTGACTAACACCTCTGTGATCTCCAGATCCTCATTCTAATGTGGTGTTCATCAACAGATTGCTACTGGGTACCTCTCCGACGCACAAAGCCATTCCACGTGGCGGCCTGGCGGACGGGCGGGCGAGCACGCTCACGCCTGCCACGGCGCCAATGCAGTGGGCGAGACGCCACGTGGCGCCAGCCAGCAGTGGGCGAGGGCGAAGCCTACGCCCGCCGGCGCCCCATCACGTGGCGGCTTTGGCGAGGCGCCGCGGCGAAAGCCGCCCGCCCGGCAGTGCTGCCCGTGGCACCCGGCAAGCGAGTGGGCGAGACGCCTGCCGCCGCCGGCGCCCGATCCACGTGGCGGCTTAGCGGACGGAGGGCGAGCACGCCCGCCGGCCAAAGCCGCCCACGTGGCGCCCGGCGAGCAGTGGCGAGACGCCTTGCTCGCCCAGCCCAGATCACGTGGCGGCTTTGGCGGACGGGCGGCGAAGCACGCCCGCCGGCCAATCTCGGCCACGTGGCGCCCGGCAGCAGTGGCGAGGACGCCTGCCGCCGGCGCCACCCACGTGGCGTTCGGTGAGCAGTGGCGAGGACGCCTGCCGCCCGCCGCAAGGCAAAAAGGTGGTGCAGGGTGGCTTCACCTCGAAGTCTCCTTCCCCTATCGTACCGTTCCAGGCGGCAGGCCTGCGGTGTCAGATCTATCAACTGCGAGGATTTCTGCTACAAGCCCATTCCTCTGACGCCTCTCACCTACCCGTCAAAAAGGGGTCACATACCGGGCGGACGGCGGGCCATGGCCGGCATTTAATGAGGCCGAGGAACGGGACAAAGACGGAAAGGGTAATAAATGTATGAAGATCAGCATGATGACCCCCCTTGTACCTACTCTGGTTGGCCTGGCCTATATAAGGGCCCTCTAGTGCATGGGGAAGAGGGGTCGAAGGATCAAGAGTTCTGCAGTAGAGCCTAAGGAAGAACTTATAACCAAAAAGCTCTGTACTGTACTAGTTTCAAACACTCTTTAAACAATCTAGCAGGAAGTAAGGCTATTACCCAAGGCAAAGGGGGCCTGAACCTGGGTAAAATCTCTGTGTCATCCCTAGTTCATAGAAGCCAGAATTCGCCGTGTGGGAGTCTCTAGGGTTCTCACCCTCTAGGGTTAGCCAGCCGCGAAGACGCCCTCCTATCGAACCAAACCCGGTCTGTAGACTCCGGGCCTGTCAGGCGGAATACGCTGACATGTTCTCTCATCTGCAATCGGATCCTCCAGTCTCTATTCTCCACATTTGGGCATCTCTGTTGTCTTCCTTTTTCACTGCATGCGAGGACCGCAATGACGCCAGCCGCAGCGCAAGCCATAGCATGCTACAGTATCACGACATGTTGTCCTGCCATGTACCATGCCTGCTTTGGACCCATTGGGCCTATTTCGTGATGTGCCGGCCCAAGCATGGCCCATGCAAGTGTGCCACGTCGTGCTGCGAAACGTGCTTGACCGCCAGGCCTAGCATAGCACTATCATTCGTGTTGTGCTAACCTAGCCCATGTGCATAGTGCCATGCTGTGCTTTGGTCATGTTGTGTCTGTCGTACCATGGATTGACCCAAAAAAAGCCCAGCTCAGTGCCCAAGTCTATTTTTGATTGTGGTGGAACCTCCTATTGTCTTGTAATCAAAGGGATTCTCCTAATACATCACAGGGGAACCCAAGCTCCCTGCGCTTCCAGTTCAGCTTGGGAAGGGCGTGGGCAAGAGGATCTAGAGCTAGCCGAGCTCATCCCTTCCATGGCACTTCCTACACCTTCTCCCGTTCTCACTGATGGGCTAAATAGGAACAAAGGTGGGATTTGAGCTATGTTGTGCCAGGCCCAATGGGCTTCAGGCTAAGGCAAGCTGTGCCTAACTGGCACGGCCACCTTGTTATGCCTTGTTGAGCTGGCTTGACTCACCTCCGATGAGGCTCAGGCATGGCCTAGGGCACGTTATGCTGCCACTGTGCCATGTTAGCCCAAGCCTTGTCATGTTGGACGTGTGGAGTCATGGACATTGTCGGTCCATCTTCATGGACTACCCCAAGGACGAGAAGCGAGCGTCAACTACTAGCGAGGATCTGATACACATAATTATTTAGGGAAAAACTAAATTTTATTTATTCATTGGGTACATATACAAAGTTATTGCTTGTTAAAAACCTTACATCCTAAAGTGGGGTTCCCCTAGTAAGGAAAAGAGTACATTAACGATACGCATACATGCTAGCTACTCCCCAATGTTGAGATCGTTCATGTGTTTCAAGTTAGCATACACCTGATGTGGGGGCATCAATGGCCGTGTGAGGCAATCAGGAAGACAGTTGTGCACAACGTTGTGATCATGCTCAGCGAGCGGCATGACAGAGCGTCGGCTTGGTGTGTGCTTTTAGTGTCAGTAAGCATGTACTCTATAGTGTCCATTCTCTACTTTTTAGCATCTCTATTGTCTCCTCCTTCTCTGCATACGAGGACCGCAGTAGCGCCGATTGCAGGGTGAGCCACAGCATGCCGTTGTGTCATGGTAGGACAGCATGCCACATATTGCCATTCTTACTTTGAGCCATTAGGCCTATTTCATGCCGTGCTTGGGCTATGTAGACATGCCGTGCCATGCCACCCATCGTGCCCGACCGTGAGGCCCAGCATGGCCCTATCATTTATGCAACGCTGGCCCAGCCCACGCACATTCGTGCCATGTCTTCCTTTAGCCGTGTCGTGCTTGTTGTGCCATGGTCCGGCCCAAAAAAACCCTGTCCAATGCCTAGGTCTAGATGGGATAACACCTTCTTGAAATTTTTCACCATTTCCTCTGCCCACGCCATGCCAGGCTAGGGTTATTTTGCTAGCAAGGTAGCCATGGTGGCAAGATTCGGCGGTAAAACATCCTTTGTGTAAAACTAGCTAGCATGTCATGCCACATATGCAAAACCATCTAGAAAAAATGTTATGGGGGTAAGTAAACGATATTACCAAGTTTAGGGGTTGATTAGACAGTTTTGAAGTCCAGGGGATTAAGCACACCGATCACAATAGTTCATGGGTAAACTAGACTTTTTTTCCTTTTTAAAAAATCCCTTTGATATATATTAATTACTCATGGATTAAATGCAAAGTATCCAACTTTTACATTGAAAAGTCTAGATGAACATGTTACCATCAAATCCTTGAGTCAATTATTGTGTTGATCTTCTTTACCTTCCTCATTGAGACTTCAGATCTTAAAATAGCATCATGATTGCTGATGATCACGATAGTGGGACATAGATTAGCGATGATTTCTATTAATGTGTAGGACCTATGCCACGGTAGCAATATTGTTCATCGAAAGAAAATTAATCGGAGGAGATTTATGTATACCCAACTTTGCCAGGTGCAAACGTAAATATAATTTTAATGTTCATAGACTCATCATTTGGATAAACTTGAATGTAAATATAATTTTGTGTTGTGGGAGAAATTCTATTTAAGTCTCCATTTAGAACATGGGAATGTTTTTTAGTTCCTACGGGAATTGAACTGTTTCTTATAAAATCTCTGTGTTCTCAATGGAGCCTAAGATTTTTTTGGCTAAAAATTGGAATCTGGGGTAGCTAATAGTAGTAACTAGTAATCAATATCAGTGTATCAGTGGCGAAACAAGGACAGTGTGGCTCAGTTCATTTACATAGCCTTTAGAAAATCTTAGAACTTAATCCACTTGTTTGGTTGAGAAATGGAATGAGTTAATCTATCACCAGCTAGCTTATCCCTCGTAAGCACAAATCTAATACAAAATGAGAGATTGGGTCATCCCACTAAATTTGATGGTATTGTAACATGATAGACTAATACATCGATCCTAAGGACGAGGTTCGAGCCCTCAAACGAAACATGAAACAGCCCATAAGTCAACTTACAATTGGGTTGAATTTTTTGGCAAAGGAAATTTTTAGTTCCACTGCTATACTTGCATACTTCATAGTAGTGTTATTGATGTTGGGAGTGTTCTATTAGTGGTAGTCATCATGGCAGTTAGCGAGGGAATCACGTTGCACCGCGTTTTCCCATATTCGTATATAAGGTTTTCTTTTATACATGACTACGCTCCCTTGACACACCTCTAAACAGACGGATATCAAGGGTAAATCTACGACACTCGTGTGTATAAAGGTGGAGCACAAGAAATTTGAACCATGGTAGATGTCACTTACAATTCTATGGGCGGTTCCACGTATTTGTATATAAGTTGGCAAGTAAAAAGGATACACTTGTCTAGTACTACAACTACAAGATGTGGAAAAAATAGTCTTCGTCCGGGTGTTTTTATTTCTTAAAGCATCCAAATTTTGGATCCTTAGATCAAAGCATCAAACCTTCCATCAAAACACAATCCCACCTCTCTTTACAGCTTACGGATCTCAAAGTAGATCTAACGTTTCATAATTTGAATGTTTTTTTATCTAAGAAAACATCCGGATGAAGTTTATTAAAACCCAAAAATTCCACCTTTTTAAAAAAATCCCTAGGCTTATTAGCACTCGAGAACCGGCAGATTCTAGTATTGGCATTTGCTCAGATAACAGAACCACCATAGCACGTTCCAGGAGTTACCCTTGCCTGCGTTCCTTTGCAAGATTCTCAAGTCTGACACAATGTTAGTTTCCCCGTGGCGTACCAAAACCAAAATCACCCATCTTGATCAGGAATTCAGGATGTTCAGAGTTATTTCACCAGCTGGGATCGAGTCCGTACAATGGGAGGCACATATATGCAGCATGTGCGATATCCAAGGTCCATGCAAGTACTGTACTAGTACTACATTAATCTTCCATTTCACTTAAGTAACCGGAGTTAGATGCGATAGGACCATGCCGCAGTCGCATCCTAATCTCCATTGTTAATATCTCGATCTCACTAATGAAAAGCGACCAAGCTAGTAGCGTCCATGGTTGCATGTACGGGGAAAGCAGTACAGGGCGCACACAAATTAAGTAAGACTCATGATTTGGGCGGGAGCATGGGCATGTGGCCTACTTATTGGCTCTGCGATATGCTTAGTACTTCACATAAATAAATCAAAAGGGAATTTGCACGCATTGCATGCATGCCTTGTTACTTTTGCGCACACAAAAAAGAGGAAAGGAAAAAGGAGGGCCTGTTTGATTCAGTCCTGAAAGCTTTATACAGAAGCGTAGTCAGCAAATCCTGAAAGAGTGGCATGCAGTTGCTAGAAAAACTGCATTATGAAATAAACTTGCAAATTAATAAGGACTTGCAGCAGGGCTAGTTGGATTTGCAAGTTCGTACGATCACAAGGTTAGTTGCAACTTGCAATTGCACTTTGCACAGTCAAGGAATCAAACAAACTATAATATTAACACTAACGCTAACATAGAGAGTTCCAGGATAGGTTTGACAGTTTTGATGGTCGCGCCTTGCACTACTCATCTCATGTATGCCCTCTGTTATTGAAGTACCTTGCATACCACTTACCACGAAGATGCAATGACGTTATCAGCGTCTGGATGATGGGCGATTGGGTTTGACATGGTGCGGTACAAGCAAGTTTTATTTAAATCCTTTCGACCAGTAACATCGAAGTCAAACAAACAATGCTACAGCATCAAGCGATAGCGATAGCAAATAGAAAGTCAATCTTTCCTTAAGTGCAACATTGGAATACCAATGGTAGCTTACTAAGGTCAGCAGGTGATTGAATGTACATGATGCAAGTTAATACTCAACCACACCTCACTAGCATTCAGGAGTCAAAGCCCAAACAAACTTTCCACAAACATCAAGTTGTTTTTTTTTTTTGGAGTTACAATGAGGATGCACACAATCCACACACACCACGTACGCACATGCTTACGCATCCTATACATAAGCATCTAGTTAGTTACGATAAAATTTCTAGTGGACATCTCAAAAGATACGGGAAAAAATTTACTCCTGTCAAAAAGAAAAAACTGTTTACAAGCAAGCTTTCCCAACTGGGAGCATGAGACCATTCTAAAACCAGCTGCGCATCTTGCACAACATGTAGCTGGAGACCTGGAGTTACTGGCCTTTGCTAGGCTAATGAAATACCCTTTTTTGTTCACATCGGCTTCAAACCGCAACTCAGAAGTCACCGAGGATGAAGCACCCCCCTCACATCGGCTTCAACCTCAAGAGTACATATAGTCAGGCTAAAAGGTAGCATTGGTTAGAAGAAATCAGCTTCAAAATTATACAGGCATTTATGGGTATGGGCACCAGCACTATAATTGAGCACACACCTGTGGAGTTGCTCCTTCGCTACCTGTATATTGAGGCAGGAAGATGATTAAATTGAGAAAAAAAATTTGTGGTTTCAATATACAGCATCAAAGGTAACAAACTGCAGCTGCTATACAGTTCCTAGATCACAGATCGAAACAGGATAACAAGTTGCGGATGCAGCACATATATTCAATACTAAAATATAGTGGAGTACCTTCTAGATGCTTATACCCAATGGAAGCAAACACCCTCGGATCAATTCCTTCAATTCAGTCTTGGGAACAGGAATGAACTTTCCAACAAAAGCCAAGGGCCAGCTGCGTTAACAAGGCAATAGTTAATTACAAGTAAGCAAGCTACAGTCAGTCAATCCTCCACAGTCCACAGGATATCCATCCAAACTAATTCCCTGCTGTCTTCTTTCAAACTACTAGCATAACTGAAGAAAAAATTGATCCCAAAATTACTTTGGAAAGCATTACTCATCCATACAACAGAAGTAGGTGACATAGAGTGAACAAGTATCTCACCTAATAAATGCAATAGCTACAGAAACAAGCCAAAGCTTCCAAGTGAGTCTCACTGTTGATGCAAATTTCCCAAGGAACTCAATAATTATCACCTGCAAATCATTTAGATATGCAAGTCATATTCTAGATCATGGAAGACAAATCCTACATTTGCTAATGCATTTATTTTCTTCCATCCTTTCATACCTGCAGCACAACAGTCATGCTCACTACACCCAAAAAAATATGGTTTCTTGAAACCCCATTAAATATGTTCAATTCATCGGGTTTACGAGCATTAAACTCATTGAACACCTATTGGGAAAAATGAAAAGTCAAGAATTTTCTCAAGCTGCAAAATGGCAAGCACATATGCTTAGTGTTACTACCAAATAATATTCTCTAGTCCAAATGGATCGAAAAAAGTATATTCACAATGCAACCATAAGGCTAGAATGCCATCAAATGAAGTAAAAGAGGAGGTGATCACCCAAGATGAGGAGATACCTGACACAGGACAAATGTATTGAATATAAATGAATTTTTCACTTTATTGGAGTGACTGAGAGTATCTTGAGTTAGATGCAGAAGGTCACGGCCCCTAAAGTTGAGTGTCAGAAGAACAACAACTTGAAAGATAGCCTATGGTAAAAGAAGACATCAGTAACTGACTTAAAATAGCTCAGTAAAAAAATTGACAGTTTGACAATCAACATCTGACAAGACCGTATTACCTGAATGAACAAGTTTCTCCACATAATATTAGTCACAAGTGGTGGTCTGCATTGAATGAACAAGAATGTAAAACAAAAGCATATACAACATTTATGTTAAGCAAGAATTATAGAAAATATTGTTAAGGATGTTTTGCATGTTTTGAATTGATTTGGAGTACCTTACACTAGTTTCTTCATTTCATATTTACCTCAATGAAAAACACGATGGCTCGCGCGCCTGCCCACCTCCCCACGTCCGCTCGCCTCCCCTGCCCTCACGGCGCCTCCACGCCGGCGTCCGCTCCAGTCCCGACGGCCACCAAGACCCTATCCCCCCCTTTCCCTAGCGGCGCGGCCTTCCCTTCCTTCCGGCCGATCGAAGCAAGTGCGCTGGCTCGACATGCCCGTCCTCCTCCGCCGGCGGTTCCGCTTCCAGTCGTGACGTCCCCCTCCCAGCCCAGTCCTACTACAAAGATGCGGTTCGTCGTCCGGTTACCAATTTGCGCCATTCTGGTCGTCACGCCACCTTCCTTGACGGCCGACCTGTTGCCGATCAAGGCCCTAGGCGACTCTTGCACGACGAAGGCCGCGCTCTCCGGGTTTCGGTCTCGACTTCGCTTCGAGACTTGAGCGATGACGATTGGCAGGTGGTTGAGAGCCGCCGCTTCTGGAGAAATCGCATCCGCTCGTCGACAGCTGATCGCTCGCGTCGCCAGTGCCAGTGGATCTTCGTGGAAGGTGTTTCAATTGTTTTTCTCCCTCCCGCCGTGCGGCGCAATGTCGGAGGCAAACTCACTGCTTACCGCCGCCTTGGGGCACTTGTGCACGGATCGCTCTTCGCTTCGGTGTTGCGCCCGGCCAGTGAAGCCGCTAGTCCCATGTGCGGGTGTCCGCAGAGCCTTCTTGCCGCGCGTTGCCTTCTTTTCAGGCTGAGCGGTGTCCAACAACCGCGATGGACTTGGGTACGTCGGCTCGTCTAGGTGCGCGCTTAATGGCGGTCTCCGCTGGTGGTGATGTTGCTAGGAATCATGCGTGGTAGGCGTCGTGATCGACGCAGACAAATAAGGCTGCCGCCGTGAGCTCGGTGGCCACCCTCCACCGTCTGATGACTACGGCAGCAGGGATAGGGGGCTTTCATCCGAAACCTCCGGCAATGAAGATGCCACCTCTGTCGCCATCGCTAGACCGTCTTTCAAGCTGCGGCGGGTCATCGACTACTCTTCCAGCATTGCGCGCAGAGAGGGCAATTTGCGTCGCTGTGCTCTGCTTGTCTCGGTGGTTGGCGACGAGCAAGCTGTTCGGGCGGACGAGTTGTTGGCCGAAATATCCAGGAGTTTCAGTCTGAGCCCCAACTCCCTGGAGCTTCATCACACAATGTTTGAGAGTTTCTTGCTAATCCTCCCTGATGAGGCAATGGCTGACACTGTCTACAATGGAGGGCGGCCTGTCCCTGTTTTTCATCGTCTCGGCTTCATTTCACACGCTGGACAAGGCACGCTCTCGCCACCGGCGCCGTCTTGCCGGTTCCTGTCGACGTCATGCTTCGCGGCATACCAGGCCATGCTTGGGAACTCTCGACCACGGAGCAGCTGTTAAATGAGTACTGTTGGATTAGTGATCTTCATCAGGATTTGGCTGAGCATCGTGATCGTTTTTCTTTCAAGGTGACGGCTTGGTGCTCTCAGACGAGTCTCATCCCCACCTCCATGGAGCTTCTCATCGCCGAGCCTCCGGTCACTGCCGAGGACCCGCCGGTGAAGCGAGTTCTGGCTTATCCCATCGACATCTCAGTGAAGCCTATCTCTCAGCCGTTGATGGATGATGGTTCTCCTCCTCCGACTAGGGACGGCCAAGGTCGGCATAAACGTCGTCGTCGACACCGGCGTCGTGGTTCGTCCCGAGGCATGGTGTATGATCTTCGTGAAGGCCCACGTGCTCCTGTGCATGCTTGACTGGTGTCGGGCCCAACCACTAACCAACACGTGGCTGCTGATCCTGGTGCCAGCGAAGAGCCCGATGAGTCCTTGTCGACCGTGTTCCCTTGCGGCGCGGAACCCTCGTGCCATGCAGAGCGTTTCAGTGGCATGGCGGCTTCCTCGGGGCCCTAGGCGGCTCATGACTCGGTGCTTTCTGCGGGGCCCCATGCGGCCGCTTCGGGTGTTGCCCTGGTGGCTGACCAGACGCCTTCTCCTCCCCCAGCATTTAACATGGATGTGGCGTAGATCAACCCCAGCATTTAACATGGATGTGGCGCAGATCAACCCCAGCCTTTATCTGATTCTCACATTCAAGCTTTAGCTGCCTTGTTCGGCTAGACTCCCCCGAATGATGGGGTTGAGATGGCTTCGAGCTCTTAATATTGCTTGATCTGGGTTGTTCTTTTTTTCGATGTGGTGTGATGAATCTGTCAAATATTATTTTATGGAATGTGCGGGGGCTTAACTCTAAGGCACGGTAGGATTCGGTGCGTGTCATGGACTCAGCTAGGGCGGATATCGTGTGCCTCCAAGAGACCAAGATGGCTGCAATATCTCAGCGAATAATTCTTTCTATGTTTGGTTCAGATTTTGGCAATTTTGTGGAGCTTCCTGCTGTCGGTGCTAGTGGTGGAATACTAGTTGCATGGCGAAACCATATTGGACAAATGGGCAGCAGTTGAGTTGATGATTTTAGCACCACAATTCAGATTTGTCCTGTAGACCAGCAAGCTTGGTGGTTGACTTGTGTCTATGGGCCACAAGGTATTGATAACAAGATTGCTTTTTTGCAAGAGCTTCAGGAGATTCGAGCGTCCTGTTCAGGCCCATGGATTGTGGCTGGAGATTTCAACCTGGTTTATAAAGATGAAGACAAGAACAATGCCAACTTGAATCGTGCTATGATGGGTTGGTTTAGGCGCCTCATTGATGATCTGGCTCTCAAAGATTTACCTTTACATGGTCAAAAATTTACTTGGTCTAATGGGCAAGTTGTTCCTACTCTAGTCAAGCTCGATAGGGTTCTCTGTTCAGTTGATTGTGTGGAGTTTTTCCCAAACTGTTTATTGCAGAGTGCACCATCTGCAGATTCTAATCATTGCCCACTTCTCCTGGGACTGTGATACGGATGTTCTTTATCGAACAAACGCGTACCCGGTCCCAAGCCCGAACGGGAGTCAGTGGAGGGCGCCGCCGGAAGACGACGACGACCTATGATAGCGATAATGGCGATTCGGAGCCACCGGCCAGTTGTCGATGGCAGCGCCTACTAATGGAATTCTTTGGCAACCAAAAAGCATGCCAATCCCTCTTCTCTACTTCTTTATTGGGAACATATCCAGTGCTAATGGGCTACTCGGTGTTAAAATGCTAACTCCTGTCATTAGCCATCGGATGACGAATCAGCTGATCTAATTGAGCAAGGTGGGAATCCCCTGTACCACTTAATCCATTTTACACAAAACCCCCTAAAAACTATTCCTTCTCTCGCGAGGATCCTCCCCGATCTTGTCTGTTCGTCTTCGCCATCAAACTCTCTAACCGATCGCACCTTGCCTCCACAACCGAGATCGTCTTCGTTCCCAACCGATCGCCGATCAGCCAGAACGCCCCTAATCGATCGCGGCGGCTTGGCCGGCCTCCATCCGTCCTCCCCACGCCTCCTCCCAAGCCCAGCCACGCCACCACCTCCTCCCACACCGCCAGATGCCACGCTCTTCCCCACGCCCCGGCCAAGAACGCCTCGCCTCCCCCACGCCGGCCTCGCCTGGCCTCCCCACGCCGGCCATGCACCCCTCCTCCCCACGCCTCGCGCCTCCCACCGTCGGCGGCGCCTCCCAACCGAGATCACGTGCTCCTTCCTCAAGGTCTCGGCCTCCGGTCCTCCCACGATCAAGCTTCCCCATCACGGCCAAGGCGCCGCCTCCGCAATAGCACCGTCGGTTGGGGACGCTGCACGCGATCAGCGATCGGTTGGGAACAAAGACGATCTCGGTTGGGGAGGCAAGGTGCGATCGGTTAGAGAGTTTGATGGCGAAGACGAACAGACAAGATCGGGGAGGATCCTCGCGAGAGAAGGAATAGTTTTAGGGGGTTTTGTGTAAAATGGATTAAGTGGTACAGGGGATTCCCACCTTGCTCAATTAGATTAGCTGATTCTTCATCCGATGGCTAATGACAGGAGTTAGCATTTTCACACCGAGTAGCCCATTAGCACCGGATATGTTCCCTTCTTTATTTAACCTCTGTGCGCCCTCCTTCCAAGGCTCACAATCCTCAACAAACTCCAAAGATAAACATGGGAAGTAAAGACAAACATGGAAAGTATAGAAATACTAAGAAAGGTAAGACTTTAGAGATAGAAGGATAAGAATCTCCAAAACAGGCTACGCCTGACTACTGGGACTCCTACATGGTCTCCTCATGGGCGTCGCCCTCCTCTGGATGTGCTGCTGCTTGTTGGCTACGGCGCTGGATCAATTGCCTGGATGGAAGGCTGATCTTATGACTCGCGCTGGCAGGGCGGTTCAAGTCCAATTTGTCCTCACAACCATGCTTGTTTACCTATCCATGGCCATTGATCTCACGCCATGGGCCATTAAGGCGATTGATAAAATTCAGCGGGGTTTTCTCTGGAGAGGAAGGATGTCAAAGGCGGCCATTGTCTGATTGCTGGGCCAAAGTGCAGCGCCCTCGGGAGCTTGGGGGTCTAGGTATTTCTAATCTCCAAACCCTTGGTTGGGCTCTCAAGATACGATGGTTATGGCTGCAGAAAACAGAACCTGATAAGCCTTGGGCATGTTCTCCGATCAAGCTGCATGAATGTGTCCATGCTTTCTTTTCCATGGCAGTTGAGACTGACATTGGGGATGGTGCGCACACTTTGTTTTGGAAAGATAGGTGGCTGCAGGGTCAGCGAATTGTTGATCTCGCACCTAGCTTGTTTGCCACGGTGCCTAAAAGAAGGGCTAATAGCCGCACAGTTTGTGAAGCCCTAACTAATCAAGGCTGGATCCATGATATCCATGGTGCTACTTCTGTTGCTGTGCTTGCTGAGTACCTTGACCTTTGGGACATCCTATCTGAAGTTGAGTTGCAACCAGGTGTGCAAGACACTCATCGTTGGCGGCTTTCTACTCCGGGACAGTACTCAGCCAAATCGGCGTATGAAATTTTTTTCCAAGGCTCTGTTCAGTTTCGGCCTTGGGAGCGCATTTGGAAGTCGTGGGCGCCAGGCAAATGTCGGTTCTTTCTTTGGCTAGTGGAACACAAGAGGTGCTAGACTGCAGACAGGCTTGCTCAAAGGAATTTGCCGCATCCTGTCCGGTGCCCTCATTGTGATCAGGACGAGGAGACAATTGACCACCTGCTTACCAATTGTGTGTTTGCGAGACAGTTTTGGTTCAGTCTCCTGAGGCGTTTTGGCCTTCAAGGCCTGTCACCTTTAGTTGAAGATGGAAGCTTTGATGATTGGTGGTGCAGGGCAAGCGATGCGGTTGATGGACAGGTGCAGCAGGGCCTTAATTCCCTTGTCGTCCTTGGTGCTTGGACCCTATGGAATCATAGGAATCATTGTTGTTTCGACGGGGTGGCACCTAACATGGCAGGGGCCTTGCTGCTTGCCAAAGAGGAGGCACAGCTTTGGGGTATGGCTGGGACTCGAGGGCTTTCCCTCTTGAATGCCTTAGCTCCTAGTGAGTAGGTCATGTCCTTTTGGTTGTTTATTTTTCAGTCACAGGCGCGTTTGTAATCTTTAAACCTCTAGCGTGGGTTTATGTGGGTGCACTCAGGGTTCTACCCTTTCTTCTTTAATATAATGATACGCAGCTCTCCGGCGTGTTCGAGAAAAAAAATGATTTGGAGTCCGAAGTATATAAGGGAACACTTCTCCTTGGGTTCTTCTTTCACCAGGAAAATATACTTGAATGCAAGCACAACATTGCTTTAGAATGGTGAAGGTTACATAATACATAATAAATTAGTATAACTAGTCGACTAAGGATGGCAATCAAGTATCAACAAGAAACATAGGATCCCCACTTTCTACTACTCCATTGCAAAACCTATGGCACCATATGACCTGGCACGATCTTCAAATTTGAACTTCAACCACTAGTTTCCTTTAGAGTATATTATTAGTGACTGCAAGATTGCAATAATATGAGAGTACTTAAATAAACGAATATAATGGTATCATTTTTATGAATCTAATGGTATCATTTTTGTATCACTAAACCTACATATTGTTGGACCAATTGTTAACAAAAAATTACGAGGTATGACTCTGGAACTGCGTGAGCGCATTATGAAAAAAAAATGGAAGTATTCAACAACATTTACCAGAATACCAGAATAGAAATATGAGATCCACAATTCTGTTTACTATACATTAATGATTGAAAGATATAAAAGTCAACTGTTAGCACAGAAAAAAACATCTATAGATGAATACAGCTCATAGATTAGTTTTGTTCTAGATAACAGTTTCAAGGAGAAAAGGGCTAACCTCCGTCCAACAGGTTGACGCTTCATTAATTGGTCTGTTGGTGGTTCAGTTGCCAATGCAAGGGCACCAAGTGTGTCCATTATGAGATTAACCCAGAGAAGCTGTATCAACAACAAAAGAAAGTAAACATTTGCCCATGACCAATCAATACAAGTTTAATAATTTAATTTCACTTATTCATTGAAAATTTCCTATTGGCCTATGGGAACATTAATTTCACAGTTGATCTTCAACATTTCCTGAAAGATTCTTTTCACAAAACTAATGGATTCTACAAGGCATCACCCAATTCCAATTTCCAAGTGAAGCCCCCACTTAGTTCACTTAGTTAAAGAATAGTACAATGAACAAGCAGGATTTGGTCCACAATAGTAACAAAAGCTGAGAGGAAATAGACTACATTAAGTATCCGATACGAACAATCACATATTGCAATCTGTAATTATTTCCATATCCATCATAATGATTCAGGAAACTTTAAGTAGATGATACTGGGCATGGCATCTAGAGCCAGTTAATTTATCTACTAATATTCAGACAAGGCTAGCATTTAAACTATCAATATGCAAAATGGTTCCAATATGGCATTGCAGTAATTCTAAGACGTATATTAAGAATATTTTACAAACCTGAACAGCATTTAGAGGAACATTGCCCGAGGAAACAGCAGCAACCACATTAATTACAAGAGCTGCAACATTTACAGTAAGCTGAAATTGAATAAACTTTTGGATGTTTGCATTAATAGAACGACCCCAGCGGACCACCTAGAGTGTTAAATATGAAGAAAATTTAAGATATTAGTTGTATTCACTGCAGATAAGAAGATTGTTAATTTATACAAACTTTCCTAACCTTCACAACCGAAAAAAATTATCATCCAGAATAATTATGTCTGAGCTCTCTTTAGCTACTTCTGTTCCTTGGATGCCCATAGCAAGACCAATATCTGCCTGAAAAATAGAAGTAATGAGAGATTTGAAATTAGAAACACCAGCATTAACAAATGCATAGCACTGAACAGTGCAATATGATCACATGCGTGATCAATCCTTTTATCCATTCAAAATACAACCATCACTTTTATCTTGTTATTCATTCAAAATACAAAGGCCCCTCGTGTATGTAATGTACCTCGTGCAATGCAGGAGCATCATTTGTTCCATCACCAGTAACAGCAACGATATTATTTTTTTCTTCAGTGTTTTTACAAGGAGAAGTTTGTCATTTGGAGAAGATCTTCCCATCACCTGCAATACATTGTTGAAATCAGGCTGTTCCCAGTAGAATGATCAAGCTAACAGCAAGAGCAAGTATTGAACAATATAATGTTCTGACTCAAGTGGAACGAGGAATATCTGTCAAATGGAACAAGGAATATCTGTCCTATTACATGAAATAAAGCATCAGAAATGTCGCTGCAAATTCAGCTACCAAATTATAAGTACAACCACCAAATGTTTTGTATCCTATTGATTAGTGGAAACTTCAGCTGTTCCTAACTTTAGTATTTTTGTCCAATGGTAACAGAATAGAGGCTATACTATACAAAAGTGGCAACATAGGGACCATTTCCGTGCATCGAAGATGGGAAGAGGGACATTAACGGTCCAACCAGACAAGACATCATTAGCAACCAAAAGAAGCAATCCCTGTTTCTCGTATATTACTCAACTTCAGTCCCTAAACTCAGAGAATAAGCAAGGATTTATTCAACCAAAATTTGCAAACTTGTAATTTGTTAAATTAAAAAACTTATAAATCAAGAATCATGGCGGAAAGGTGGAAGCGTTATACAGAACTGTTAGTGGCAGAAAGGAGATTTTGGTTCCAATTCAAACACGCTGCATGATTTCAAATATATCAACCGTATGTGTATGACTGTATGGTCCATTTTGCCCAAAACAAAAAGACAAAAATGCACAGCGATAAGCTTTACAAGCAATAAATCAACCTATAGAACCTAAAGCACTCATCAGGTTACCTCGATAAGCTTGGAACACATTTTAATATTATTTTTGCAAGCACAAATAGGTTTTATGGCTTACAGAAATTTTTTCGGCAACTTTCTCCCTCTCAGCTTCATTGTACGCACGGAATACTCTTCCTTCTATTATAACTGGTGCACATGCCTGGGAGTCAGCTAGTATTCCACACTCAAGTGCTATTGCTCTAGCTGTCTGCAGATTATCTCCAGTTACCATGCATACCTACTTATTCAAAAACAAAAAAACAAAAGAAGTTTCATGTTTAGAGTTATGAGAAGCACACTCCAGCTATGCAGGCAACATTGTGCCAATATTTAATGGTGACAATAGTTTTGTGCCTTTACACAACCACCACAAACAAATAAACAGATTTAGTTCCTTTTGAAGATTCACTTTGTGAATTGTCAGCTCAAAATAGAAATATATAATTATCATGCATCATACTGATATAATTCTAAAGACTAAAAATTTACTCAGATTGTGAGTACAATGGAGCCTAATATACATCTAAAGCAGGTTTTCTATCATGGGTATTACATTTAAATATATAATAAAGTCAAATTTTGCAGGAAATCTCAACCCACTCATTGTCTGAGGCAAATATAACTTGTAATCTTGCTAACACTTTTTGTGCCCTTTAGTAACACATGAGTTCCACACACAAACCTTTACACCAGCATTTCTGCACAGCTCAACAGCATCTCTGACTCCAGGGCGACAAGGATCCTGCAAATAAGCATGGATGTCTCAGCAACAACAAAGAAACTATGAAAAGTTAACAGAAAAACTTTAAAGTAAAGGACAGCAAGTTGTAGTATGCAATATCAGAATTCAAGGTTTGCAAATTATTGAGTGTGTACCTTCATCCCCACGATTCCAATAAAAGTCAGGTCAACATCTGGCAACTGCCAGTTGATTCTTTGTTCCTCACTTGGGACATCTTTCAGGTCAAGATTTCTATAAGCAAAAGCCACACATCGAAGACTTTTCTCAGCCATATCTTCTATGTATTTCTTGAATTGATTAGCCTGAAAGACCAAAATGAAACGTGAGAACTATCAAAATAAATCTGAAAATGGTTTGGTATGTGGTTCTACCTTATCAGGTGTTATTTCATGAGTTGAGCCATCTGCATCAAGCCAATTTGTACATAAGGCAAGAACAATTTCAGCAGCTCCTTTCCAGTGGACATGAATATCTGAATCTCCCTGAAAATAGCACATGAACATGTTTAGTATAAGGTTAGAGTGCCCATTGCATAGCAATAAGCAACACATACAGATCATGGAAAAGAATAGCACATTTGTGAAACCAAACTAAGAAGTAGGGATGAAAATGGAAACAGAATTTCCGACCATTCCGGAGAAAAACGGAAGCGGAAGTCTTTTTCGGAAATGAAACAGAACATGTAGGTACAGAAACGGAAACGGAAATTTTTTGTCGGAAACGGAAACAGTAGAATGGAGCCATTTCCGATGAAATGAAACGAAAATTCGTATAAATGAAACCGAAATTACATCGGAAATGTGGCCCACTTGGCCCAAAAAGGAGAATGGAGAATTTACATTTATTTTCATATTAAAATAATTTCAGAAATACAAATGGCTATATAGAAAATATCAAATAGAGTTCAAAAATTCCAGGAAAATTCTCAAAAATACATTGGAACATTTTCAACTTAGGAAAATTATTTCTAGCATAATTTTGGTTTTATTTCTCACGAATAAATTGATTTTATAAATCTTAAAATAGCAAAATGGCATTTATAAACTCCAGAAAATCCAGGATAAATCTTAGAAAATCATAAATGAACATTGAACATGCAAATTTTAGTGTTACACATTTATAGTTGGAGAGCAAGAGGATGTCGATGATAATAATATATAGGAGGATATGATGGTCTGATCTGGGGACAAATAGCGAGCATTCAGCAGACAAACTTGAGAAAAAACTTCCTAGTGATACCAGTGAACATAACATTGTTCTTGTGTCCACCTTGAAGGTGGAATGAGTTACATTGTTTTTGCGGTCATGTATATTATGATCATGTACTACGTTCTTATGGAATTTCCCACTTTTGTTTCCATATCCGCTCCGTTCCGTTCTGCATCTGGTTTCCATCGCTATTTGTTTCCGATGTTTCCAATTTTGTTTCCGTTACGGATAAAAAATGTGGAAATGGAAACAGAATGACCATTTACCGACCGTTTCCGTTCCATTTTCATCCGTACTAAGAAGACAATCATATTGCACTTGATGTATGGACAAGTATTCAGATTTTTGTGTAATTAAGGTTTGCTGAGCCTGACATGCAGTCTTTGTATATAGAGACTTTTTTTTTAATGCTGGCCAGTTAAATTAGACAACAAAATACTTGAACGAATTTTTGGTATGACATGCAGGCATTGTAGGGGCCTTTTTAGAACCAAAAAATTGTAGGAATGTCAAATTATTAACAGATAACAAAACCTCTAAATATGTTAGTTTGTTTTCATTTCCGACATTACATGTTGTAAACCACCCATAATAAACTAAAAATCTTTTAGGTATACTTTAGAAAAAGGTGTTGGGCAAAAAATTGTCAGTCTTACACACTTTAATTTTTGTTATACTGTTGTTCTCAAATCACAGCAACATGTTCTGAACCAATAGCATGGCATAGGCAAGTAAAGGAGGATGGTTCAAAAACCATAAACAATCTGGAAGTGTAAAATGCAATCATGAATCCTAAAGTGGCATATGGTGAACTCAATGAATATACAGAAATATGGATAAAAATAGAAAGGAAATTTGATCATCTAGCGCAACTAAATAAAACATGTAATCATTTTAGGTCGCATGGAGCTATATTCGGGCAAAGCCCCAGTACCATTTCATCCCTACCAATGTACATCTTGGCACCACATGAAGCTGATATATCTAGTGAAAAATGTTTCTTCGAAAGAAATGATCAATTGAAGAAATAGGGTGCCAGGAACAAACTAATAACAAACTAGGTTTCTAGTTAACACTGAAGATACAGTAAAAAGTTAAAGATGGAATTACCACAATCACTGCAACACCACCGCATTTTTTTTCTGAGTTGAATGGGCAGACATGAACAATAGCAGATTTTGATCTCTCCTCCGCAAATTTCATAAGAAGCTATAGGAGGCATCAACTGGATAAGAAAAATGTAGCCACCACAAGTGAAACAAAACTTGAAGGTTCAAGGAAAGTTACCTTAACACCCCAAGAAAGGATAGCCTTTTCAGTTGGTGAGCCTGTTACCTCCACAACGCTACCATCCTGATGAGTCAAGAATCAGGATGTTGTAGAAAGACAAGATGTGGATACGAGATAATACCAAGGTTCAAAAAAGCGCTAGGCGGTAGGCGGGCGGAGGCCCACTGCCTAGCGCCTAGCCTGCTTAGGTGGCGCCTAGGCGGAAATCGCAAACAAGCACCACTATTAAATAAACTTAATTTTCCTAATACTTTGTAATCGCTTGGTGCCTTCTACAATCTACACTTTGAACCATAACTAATCTTCGAGCTAACAAAAGCCACATTTTAGTAGAACTATCCTCTATTTATTGATTTATACCCCATTCCTACATTGGAAGCTCTTATCATCGAGACTAAATGCAACAAATTAGTTTGCACAAATCATCGAGACTAAGCTCTTATCACCTAATAACCAACACCGATTAGCACTTACGCAGACATAGTTAACAAATTCCCAAGTCCGTGACTCCTAGTCCTAGCCTCCCGATTCCGGGGGCTAAGGGCCTAAGGCTCCTCCTCAGTCTTGCTGCCTCCCCGCCTCTTCTCCTCGAGGCTCCTCGACGGCCGACGCCTCCTCCAGGTTCCTCAAGACCGCCTGTCCTCCTCCTGGCTCCTCGAGCTCTCTGAATGCCCACCCCTACTTAGAGCCCACCTCGCTCACCTTTTGCCAGCCGCCACACTCACCTGTGCGTCCGCCGAGCTCCCCCAAGGCGGCTCCTCCGCCTAGAGCACGATTTTGTGCCAAGGCGAGGCGGAGGGCCGCCGCCTAGCGCCTAGGCGCCGCCTAGGTGGCGCCTTTTACCGCCTTTTTGAACACTGGATAATACATCAAAAGAAAATTAGGCCACTGTAATTAGCAGCAATGATAGAAGGCACAACATGGCTGCGTTTGGTTCAAGGGTTAAGATAGCTAGGTTAGGTAACCTCCGCTATAACTAGCAGTAACGATAGCAGGCAAAACATGGCTGCGTTTGGTTCAGGGTTAAGATAGCTAGATTAGCTAACCTTAACCCAGCTAGGCTAGCTTAACCCAATTTTTGGGTTAGGTAACTAACCTAGTTAGTATAGAATGTTGTTTGGCTAGAATAGGTCAGTTAGCTGGGTTAGCAGTAGAAAAACTTAACTCAGGAGGGTTAGCTTATTCCAACTTTTCAGTGGGCTTGCTTAATCCTAGGTTATGGGGGTTAAAACACTTTGATCAGGTTAACCCTCCCTAACCGGGCTAACCCAATGGTGTTTGGTGGGTTAAACCCTAACCCATCTCTTAACCCCGAACCAAATGCAGTCTAAGGAAATGAAAATGCACTGATGAGTGATGAAAGTTGTGGCTGATAATAGCTAGATTTGTGCCAAAAGTAGAAGATTTTCCAAATATATGTCATTTAGGACATTGACAGTCTCCAATATGTATGAAAGTACATTTGATAACAAAACTATTAATATCATTCAAATAGAAGTTGAATATCCGCCAAATAGATAATAATGGGGTATTTGGTTTGAGGGACCACCTCATCCTAGGATGAGTTGGTCCATCATTGGATCATCCCATGATTTTGGTGGGATGACCACAATCCTCTTTTTTACTAGACATGTGCTTACAAGGGATGAGGTGTTGGACCAACTCATTCCATTCCTTAAACCAAACAAGAATACGAGGAATGAGTTTGTGCTAGGACCAGCCTATTCCTCAAACAGAACCACCCCCATAAAAGTATAACACCTATTTGAACTGTCCAATTCAGAACAGCAAGATACGAAGTAGCTGTAACTTACAAAATTAAATTAACATAGACAACACAGCGATCACAGTTCATGTATGTAGTCTAAATGCAGTAGTTAAAGGAGCTGAGTGGTGAACACATGTGACATCACCTCTGGCTCAAACACACTGCCCGAAGTATTCTGGGAAATTCCTTCAAGTAAAAGAGAAGTAACAGTAGGTGACAACTTCTCAACATTATCCAGAGGTTGCAGCTCTATCCCCCCAACAATTGATTGCACAACAATCATCTTAAGCAACAGAAAAGTTGCACATAGTCAAGTGATCATAAAGGCACCAAGGCAATTTACTACCGACTAGTAGAGAATAAATTAAAGATCCATTCCAATGCAAAAATAACTAACCTGATTGAGTGTTAATGTACCGGTCTTGTCACTACAAATTGTTGTAGCAGACCCCATTGTTTCACACGCTGAAAGCCTTCGCACCTGAAATTGACATGCATAGAACCATGTGATAACCAAAGACTACAACATAAACAAACTAAGAGGAAAAAAACATATACCAGAGCTTTGTCTGCCATCATTTTCCGGATGGAATAAGCCAGGCTAACCAAAAAAAAAAGATGTTGAGAATTTAAAATAAACTTAGAATATGAAGGAAAACATCAAACCATATCAACTCACGTTAGTGTTACAGCCAGTGGTAGCCCCTCAGGTACAGCAACAACAACAATAGTCACCTAGATTGCACTTTGCAATGTTAGATTGTGTGTGTGCACGCGCGTGTGCGTGTGTGTGGTGGTGGTGGTGGTGGGTTGTGGTTCAGATACAACAAACATTAATGTTCCCCTAGGCGCTAGTCGGGCGGCAAACCGGTGCCTAACGCCTAATCGCCGCCTAGGCAGGATAAATCGGCCTAGGCGGAAGGGAGGGGCCTAGCACCACCTAGGGGAACAGTGTCAAACTTAACATTAAATCACAACATACCGCAACAGTTAATATCTTTATTGATCCAAATATTGCAGATTTCACACCCGTGTGCCCCTTAGCAAACTGAACAGAGCCATCTGGGTTCGTAGTATGTCCCGTAAAGTATCTGGGGGCAAAGGAAAAGTTTCTAAGTACGTATATAGTGGATACAAGACCAACAAAGATCCTTGCACATATGCGTGTAGGACAAGCGTATCCATTGCAACACAGTTTCTGATATTAGTGACTTATCTTTTTCCCTGTATATGGACCGTGCATAATATAGAAGGTACAATGTTAAAAGTTATGGGGGAAACACAGTAAATAAAAGACTAAACTTATTTGTCATTATAATAATGTCTGTTTTGATTTGTCTCATGTATAGGACTATAGGTTAGTTCATATTTAGTCATTTAGGTCATATTAATTAGAAAAAGAGTAGTTATTGCCTGTGGTGTCTGAAATAATGCTTTACGGTCTTGCAGTTACAGTTCCAGAATAATGCAAAGGCAAAAGTTTAGTGCTGAAAATTGGCACGTTGACAGTCTGCTCTTTACTTGTAGGGTTAGTTACTGGAACTGTTCTAACTTAATTGCCAAGAAGACTTTTAGCCAGGTATCTAGTCATAATTACCTTGCAAAAAGGACTACAAGGACCATAGCAGCAACAGCAAGCCCCACAATACCTATGAATGTTGCTATTCCATTCAACCGTACCTTAAACAGAAAAGAGAATACCGTGAACAAACCATAAGATGTAACTGACACTGCACAGGTTGTTGGATATAATTCCCAATCAGATCATCGGCAAAAGGATAATAGGAGGAGAACCTGTAATGGTGTCTCTTCATTATTGTCTTCTGAAATGCTGGACATTAATAAACCCCATTCAGTGTTTAGACCGACTGCCGTTACCTGCAACAGACTGTAAAAGTTCATATACACAAAACTCCCAACACATTGCGAACATTTAAAAAACACACAACAAATTTCATAAGGGTTGAAGGAACAAACATACATGATGACAAAGTAATGACGTTAATATTTTTACATTTGAGTTGTACAATTAGAGGTGGAGCTTAGTATCATTTCAATTTGTCATGTTAAAGTCAATTGCGCTCATTAATTACCCTAGCTGAAAGGTTCATTCCATGTTCAACTTAGTTGACAAAACTAAATAGCAATACTTAAATCCATGGACACAAATGAACAAATGGGCCCTAATTTCCTCTTTTTGTTCAAAAGTGTAATTTATAAGGCAAAAAAGGGGAAAGAATGAGGCAAGGAGACAAGATATGATCACTCACCAACATGGTACCACATCCATCAGCTACTTTGCATCCTCCCATTAAAAAAGGTGACTTCTGGTCCTTAGAGACCTATTAAAAGTACCAATGTTTACTAATCATGGGGAATTCGATCCTATGTAGGAGTCCAAACGATCACTTACAATCTCGCATTCCCCAGTCATACTGGATTCATCGATGGCAAGAGAATAACCACTAATTAAAACACCATCAGCTGGGACCTAAAAGGTGGTTTTTGTTTCATAATAATCTCAGAAATACAAACAGGATAAACATAGGTCAAAGAAGCAGGATATATATGTTTACTGCATCTTACCTGGTCACCAATTTTTAGAGCCACTACATCACCAACTACAATATCAAATATTGACACTTGAATCCTTCTACCACCCCTAATAACCTGAACACAGTGCCATAATTGCAATACCATTAGAGACCTAAAATATGGTGATAACTAGCCAATTTTTTTGTAGGTTCATATCACAAACCTCCACTTGGATATTTTGTTTTTCTTCATTGAGATGCTGAAACTGCAAGGACTGCCTGTAGTCACTCACAGCTAACACAATAAGAGAAATGGGTATTCAGTAAGGTACTAAGGTGCGACTGAATTGTTATAACTGGAGCATCTATCATGTATATAGCGAGCAAAAGGAAAAGGTTGAAAAATGGAGTGTATGAAAAACAATATAAAGACAAACTGCAAACATATTAGTGAAGGGTAAAATAAAAAAATGGTGTTTTATCTTCCAAAAATAATAAAGATAAATTACAATTATATTACTAAAGAATAAAGAAAGTTCTGGAGTTTTATCTTTCAGAGTTACAGCATGATTACAACTTCAGAAGAAAGCTCAAGAACTGGAACCATGATTTGCGTTTTTCCAAGTATAATAATGGTACCCATCTACAAATATCTCAGCTATTGAATTGCTTAGAGTAGATCAATAACCGTACACTGAATAGGAGGAAAAAAACAGCATACCAGTAACAAGTATCACAAGAAAGACAGCAAATGCAATGCTTACACCATCATACCATCCTTCTTTGATGCCCTAATGAAATTCTTGAAGTTAGAACTAAAGAAAACGCACGATTACAAGGGCTGCTATGTAGGTGAAGTGTTCAGCTAAACCATTGTTAGTTGAAGTTTTTGAAATCGGATTTGAAATTCATAAGGGAAAAGCATATGCAACCAACAGTTAGACAAAATGCAACACCAAAGAAATAGGAAAAAGATAAGACAGACTAAATAGGGACAACAGTAGTCCACCTCTGTTGCAATGCCCAATGCTAAGGAAATTACTGCAGCTATGATTAGGATAACTAATGTCAAGTCCTGGCAGGCCTCCCATAGAAAAACCTGTTGTCACAAGGAAAGAAAAGATTGGTCCCTGAATTGCAACAAATTTATTAGTATAATCACAATTGCAATGGGTAAAGAAACTTACCAGAAAACTTTTTCCTTGCTTGCGAGGATATCTGTTAGGCCCAAAAGCATTCGCCCTGCATGACAAATCTGCTTCATCTTCACGGATTCCCTTTCTATGTTGGTTTTCAGTAAATTTGCAAGCCCTTTAACCTAATGTTTGAAGAAGAATGGCATGCCTTAATTGGTGGTTATTAAATTGGAGATTCAAGTTAATTTGCGAATATGAATGGTACATGCCCCTCCATATTCTTGCAGAGTAGAATAGTTATGATCCTTTGTCATTGCTGTAAGCTGCTCCTCTCCAATTCCAAACCCCCATGGGGGAATTTCTGCATAAAAGAAACATGAAAGTGATGAAATTACAATAGTATTGTAGCCATTTTTGCTCAACTATATATCAAGATGCAGTTAGGTCCTCAACTTAGTGGACGATTAATCCTTGACACAAGATGCTAGTCACAGGGATAAAAAAACAGAGGTAAGCATCACTACGACATAGACCCCAAAATGAATCCATAGCAGTTACCTGGTAATTCCCTCTCATCATTCTGTATTTCTCCTGCTTCCTTGAAAAGTAATGCGGCCTGATTGAATTCAAAACTGAAACAATCAAACAAAAGTGTACCATGATATAGAATACATTGCAGAACATAAGCTTGAAGAGATACCCGTATGACTTGAGCATGAGCCCTAATCTTCCTCCTTATTTGTTCCTTTTCCTCCCCTTTTTTCAGGTCAAGAGTATATCTGAATCGCCGAGAAGCATTGAGCACAAGTGCAGCGTGCTGCCAATGGAACAAAACCATAATAGTAATGTGTAAAACTAATGAACAAAATATAACATTAGTTACAATTGCATGTGCAGCACTACTAGCTGAAGTAATTGTTGCAAATTTGGTATAAGTGTACAAGTTCAATAGACCCAGAAAACATGAAAACCCATGCATGGATTTATTAAGCATTTTGTTTCCAAGGTGAACGTGCAAGAATGCACAAGTTAGGCAGTTAGCCAACCACCAACCTCAATTACATTAGTCAAATTATGCAACAACAAAGTAGATTTGAAGGACTAGAATTCAGGCCAATGTCTGATACGGCAATCATATGCTCCTTCCACAAATAAAGCTCTACTTTATAGGAAAGAAGGAATAGATCCAACTTTCCAAGCCCTGGTATAGAGGTAGAATTGAATGTAAATCATTAGACATAAATGAAATCAACAAAAGAAAGCAACTAGTTAACTTTTGGGATGTTTCAACTTTCAATAGACAATCCAATCATATCATTTTTCAATAATGCGGTAGTGCATTTGGATTTCACAGGAGAGTAAGACATGTTGGAGTTTGAATAGAAACAATGAGATTGACTGAAAAGAGAAACATATCCTAGACAAAACAGCTGGCAACACGCTTACAATGGGCCACATCCCTCAGATGAGCAAGTAGTACCAAGGTTTATTAAGGTGAGTTCTGTTGTGTCAACTTCTTTAGCTTCTCTACCCCAGCTTGTATCCACTCTAAACGCTCTTTCTCGATGTTATTAACAACCAGTGTGAAGTGTTTACTCCATTCATTAAATCCACACAACAGACTAATCCAATCAACTAATCAACAGGATGTCAACAAAAAAGTGTGACATAATAGTCACCAATTTTGACTGATAACATAGTCTGGTTAAAAAAGGTCAAAGAAAGGAGAGACCAGGATGCTAGGGGGCAGATAAGAAAACTGAGGAGACTCATAACTTAGGATTTCACAGTGACCAAACATCGCAATATCATCTTACCAGCTCCCATAGTCTTTCTTATTTCAACAGCACACCAAAAACTAGGAAAGTCCAGCATCACTCTCTCTACTACATCTCCCCGTTCACTCTATCCAATTGTCCCTGCTTTTATAAGCTGGAATATTATTTTACAATCAGTCTATCACTTGGCACAATTAAGTACACTGCCAAGTAACCTAAGGTTGTGAGCTCTTATTGACCTCCATGAGATTTTTCCATCCCAGCAAACAAGGGACAAAAGCATGAGTGGACCATCCACATTCCCAACATATATACTGATGGTTAGGTTCATTGCAATTCAATGTCTCGCCCCACAACCAGTTACAGATTTAGCCAGGTGGCTATAGATGAGCCTACATGTACCTAATCACTAGCATAGGTTGACAGTACCCAAAGAGAACTGATCATTTAACTTCACAAGTACTAGTTCATCGCACTAGATTGTGGGTGCTGCAACCAAGTGAACAAGAGCAAGCAGAATACTAATAATTTCCTGAAGCAAAATCCAGGACAAAAGCTCCAGAATAACCAATTATTTTGGAGCTTTGGCAAACCACAGTTTCGCAATCACAACTCTCTACTTGTGGCATAAACTGAAATAAGTTGAATGGGATCACATAAGTTCCACAACATATGCTCCAGTAGATCGGATACCAACACAGTGCGTGATAACAACAACAAAAAAACACAGATTTGTAATAGGCTACACCCGTCTAAAACAATGTAATCCACATAACTTAAACCACATTGCGTAGCCAAGCATTAACAGTAACCTAGCGCCCAGCACCCTCGAACTAGTCGAGCTCAGTGTTGCAAGTTAAGGCCGGAAATGATAACTCACCCTCCACCGCCGTAGCCGCTCGACAGACGCGCCCTTGGCGGGGATGTCGAAGGGGTCGGCCCCGGGGCTCCGCACCTCAACGACGAGCACGTCGTCGCGCCCCGGCGACGCCTCGGGCGCCTGCACGCCCCCGGGCATCGCGCCCGACCGCCGCTCCTCAGGAGAGATGACACGGACACCCCTGCGGCCGCCGCGCCCCCGATCTGCACCCACATTCCACAACAGCACATCAGAAAACCACCAAAAGAAAGCGCAAATCCAAAACCCCCCAGCCCCTAAACAAGGAAGGATCCGCGAGCGGCGAGCGGCAGGGAGAGGGCAGCCACCTTGAGGCAGGCGCCGCCGCCGGCACGGGATGACAACAGCTAGCGCGCGCCGGCGCAGGAGGTGGAGCGGTTCGCCGTGGCGGCGAGGGCAGGGTAGGGATGGGAGTGAGCTAGTGGTGGTAGTGGGGAAGACGTGCGCCGGAGGAAACGGAGAGAACGCGTTGCTTCGTCCGCCTTTTTCCCGCTTCACGCTCTTGGTTTTCTTTTCCTTTTTCTCCCCCTTCTTTTCCTCTTTGGCTGCGTCGCTATATTGGTTCGAGTTCGAGTTCGGCGCGACGGCGTCTTATGGGTGGTGGTTTTGGTGATACTATCGGTGGATGTTGATGGGAACCGACTCAAACGGGAGCACCGGCGCAAGGATTCAAATTTCGTTTTGTATAAAATTTTGCCCACGGTTGAAATCCAAATTTTCGATGAAATTTTGTCATTTCAGACGAAATCCGTTCAAAATTCAAATCCGGTTTTTTGCTAAATTTCGGCCGAAATTTTCGACGAAATTGCACTGACAAAAAAATGGTTCAAATGATGTCGAAATGTTTTGAAATTTTTTTATGGTTCCTGACACATTAGAGATGTTCTCATAAAATTTTCAGGTGATTATAAGGTCTATGTAATTTTTAAAAATTCAAACATTGTTACTATGCAGATGAAACGTTGACCGATAAGTTTAAATCGGATGAAAAATGGTACAAACGATGTTTGACAATTTTGAATTTTTTTGTGCATGATTCTGATGAATCACTAATGTTTCCATAAAATTTTCGGATGGTGATCAAGATTCAAGAATTTTTGAAAATTTAGACAATGCTACTATGCCGATAAAAACCTTACCGGCAAATTTGAACGGAATGAAAAATAGTTCAAACCATGTTGAAAAATTTTGGAAATTTTTGTGAAAGGTCTTGATGTATCACTAATGTTTTTATAAAAATTCATATGATTATTATATTTGAAGATGTTCCAAAAATTCTGACAGTGCTACGTTCTGATAAAAGCCTAATAATCAATACATAGATTTGTTTTAGCGATAAAAGAAGATTTAAAATTTGTGAAAATTTTACAGAAAAGTGATAAGGAAGTTTTTAAGATCTCATAAAAATTTTGAATCATGATCACACTCCAATGAATTTATAAAATTCTTACAAGGCACAATAGCATTTATGTTCTTCCTCTTTTGGTTTTTGCAATATAGTATAACAAATGAAGTTCAATGGTTTTATAGATTTGATTTGCCAAACAAAAAAAGTTGAAATTTTTAAAAAAAATTATAGAATGGTGCTGAGGCAATTTTAAATCTTTCATAAAAAATTTTAGATCATGATTACACTCGAGAAAATTTAGAAAAATCTAACAAGTTTACTGTCCCAATTATGTCCATTCTATTTTTGATTTTTAAAGATAAAAAATGAAGTTAAATTATTTTTAAAATTTTTCTGTATAATCCTACACTACTAAATATGGTACCATAAATTTTTCATATCATTATCAAGCTTATAAAATTTTATAAAAATCTGACAGCGTTTCTGCTCAAATTTTAAAATGTCTAAAAAATTTAGTTTTTCAACAAATTTTCATGTAAGATGACTTTCTTAAGGGTTATTAGACTAATTCCGGTCAAATCCGGCCCTAAAACATCAAAATTAGGTTTCAAAACCCGAAATTCCGCCCAAATTGCCTTCTTGAAATTACTGTAGCAAATTCAAATTTTTTCAAAATTTTCAATTCGGCCGGTACTTTAAATTTCCAGAAAAACTAACCAACGGTATACCGTTGCAACGGTATAGGATGAAACTTACCCGTGAAACATGAAACTTTGGTTGAAACTTATCTGTGAAACTCGGAAACCTGATGGAACTTACTCGTGAAACATCATGAAACTTACCCGTGAAACCTAGCAACGAAACTTACCCGTGAAACTAATGAAACATGCTATACCGTTGCAACGGTATACCGTTGGCTAGTTGCTCTCTTAAATTTCTCCCTGTCCCAAAATTCGAAATTTCACCTAAATTTTTTACCCTGCACCGACGGGTTAGGGTTGATGGTTGCTGGCAACAAGTCCCGAACACGTAGTGCTGGATCGGGTGCGGCACTATGACTGGTTGAGTCAGTCGGGTCGCGGTCGTGGGTTGGTGACCTCACCGTCCTCGTCAGCCAAGAGCTCGCGACCACTATAGTCAGTGCGTCGAGCCACTGACTGATGTTCCTTTCGTATCCTTGTCTCGTCTCTCGTGGCATAGCTTGCTTGGTTTTGAGCTTTATACGTTGCACACGAGTCGCAAGGCGGCAAGGGTTTGTTTCGAGCAACTCTGTTAATTTCTTTTCTTCCACTTCTTTAGTTGCGGGCAATCCTAGCAAACTAACAACTCAAACAAGCTTTTAAGGTATTATTATGTCGCGTATGCATTCTTGCTGTTTTTAAGGTGTGCAATCAACGATTTTGCTAATGCACAGTAACTCCCAATTGATTTTCTAACATTTGGATCTTATGTTGAGATTTGTGCTCCGACGATCTCATCCTATTCCTTTTCGGTGTCGTCGTCTCTTGCCGCAACTGAGATAAAACTCGAATTTATACATTACAGTTTTGGTTCATCTACCACTAAAAAAAACTTTCAAGACATTTTTTAATTTGTCTCTGAAATCAAGAGTTCTATAGTCTAAGACTCTAAGGGCATTTTATAGAGACAATTTAAAAATCATCCCAAAATATTGTAATCTTTCAATAGCTTTAAGACAATTTTGAGATACATGTAGAATTTATCTCATAGACATTTTTGAGAAGCTCTCTAATTTACCCAAAGTTTTTGCTGTGTAAGATATGTTTTTGGACACGCTTTCTAACTCTCTAGAGATGTTTTTTATGTGGTTGATACGTGCTAAAAAATACATATAAATATTGCCAAAAAGAAAAACCAACGAAGTGAGCTTGTGAGGTTCAAGTGGTTACTAATTAGTGCCACAGGTTTAACAATTATTCCTGTGAGGTCTAAAGTTGGAGAATCAACCTTTGCAACAACCAACAATTTTTTAGATTTTATTTCTGTGGTTCACTATACTAGTAACAGAGATTTAACGTCTCTACATAATACCTCTATTTCAGTAGTTACACAATGAAGCGGCTCTATATAAATGCTACAAAAGATATGGATGTGTTTTAACAAAAACATCTCTTCATTGTAGCGATGGTGCATGCTAATATGCTTATGTGGCGTTTTAAAAATGTCTTATGCAACAGTGTGTACATGAATAAAAACACATTCACTGTATTATATTAAGAAAACGCCTCTATACGTGGCTTGCATTGTAGCAACCGAAGCCTTTGCTTAGAGAGAGGAAGTGGTGGCAGGAGCATGGTGGGTGGGCGGCAGCAGCGGCAAGGTGGCGGTGGCGCCGCTGCTGCCACGAATAGGAAGAGGGCAGTGCACGACAATGGTCGACGAAGACAACAAGGATGGGAGTGTTAGGAGACTACTAGAGGTGGTGAACGATCCGATGGCAGTAGATGCCGGAAACAAGGAAGAAGGGCGGCATGGGAGGTGGTTGGGGCGTAGTGAGGAGAGCAAAGGGGAGGTGCTAAGCGGTGAGCTTTGCCGGCACATGGCAGCCTCATATGGCTTTATTTCCCATTTCACCTACGCGTGAGGATTCTAAAACCTATAGTTTTATGATATAATTTCTTCTAAAATCTATAGTTTTGTGAAATAAGAGCTAAAATCTATAGTTTTATAATAGTTTGTAAAAAAACTTATAGTTTTATGAAATTTACTCTTTTTATCAAGGGTGTTCCTATTGTCATATAACCATTACACATGTCTCTCCTTCCTTTCTTTTTGCATTGGCTTTTGTTTCTCTTCTACGCGTATACGATGTTGTGCTTCTTCTACTTGCGTTGCCATCACTACACTCGTCTACAGTCGAGCTCCTCCACCTGCACGACTCATCATCCTCTCTATCCTCCTTCCTTTCTTCCTCCCTCTCTCTACTCTGCGGCATGCACCACTTTTCCGCTAATACGACTGTAAACTTTCAAAATTCGTCTCATCCATCATCTACCTCCCCAAATTGACCCTTCCATCTTCTCTATCGAGGAGCTATCGGGATCGAGTTGCATCATTGTCCCCTTCTCGGCACTTTCACCGTCGTGGAATCCTCGTCGACCCAAAACTCTTCTCGCCGTGTTAGAGATAATTTTGTAATTAGTTTAGGAGTTTGATTAAGAGTCCGTTTAGGAAAGGAGTCCGATTAGGAAAAGGAAGTGAATCCTATTCTGCTTTGTGGGTTGAAGTTTTGGGTATAAATATAGGGTAAACCCTTGTAAAAGTGAACAGAGAGAAGAAATAAAAGAGAAAATTGCAGCAAATTTTTAGCGTTCTGTTCCAACAATTGGTATCAGAGCGACGCAAGATCCAAGAAGGCGTAGCGGCGCAAAAGTTCCGAGAGGCGAGCAACTAGGTCGCGTAGCAAGAGGCAAAGCGCTGCAAGTTCCTCGTCGCCAAGGCGGACCGGCGTGTGAGCTCGGGCGCGAGGCGGCAGCGCAATTCTGCTAGAGACTCCCTCCTGACGTCGGTTCCTGGGGAGCAAGCAGCAGATTGTTCCCGTTGAGGCGTGGGTAGCATCCACGGAAAGCAATCAAATCAAGGAGGGAGCCAACTCGCATACACGCAACGCAAGAAGTCAGAAGAGACGCTCGTACCGGCCGGCGGGCAAAGTAAAGCAGAGGTTGTTCTGATATCCGAAGATTATGGGTGAGAAGATGAAGACTCAGAGTGGATCCATATCCCTTCAATATCCTCTCCTGACGATCGACAATTATCCGGTGTGGGCAATGAAGATAAGGCAAATTTGCGCGCCAGTGGTGTCTGGGGTGCAATGATCCAAAGGGAAGATCGAGCAAGATGATAGGATAGATCAGTGCGCACTTGCTGCGATCTATCGGCAAGATGCATTCGATGATGCATTAGCTCATCGGGAAGGAGACGAGACGTGAAGCATGGCTAACACTTGAGAAGATGCACGTGGGAGTTGACCGCGTGAAGGAGGTGCGACTACAAAATCTACTGAACGAGTTTGAGAATCTTCGATGGGAGAAACCCGGTTAGTGGACGAGTTCACGGTAAGCTTACTTCATTATACAACCAAATTATTTCTCTCGGCGGCATGGATGGAGGAATCGTGGCGATGAAGAAATACTGCGCGTGCTACCGAAAAGTTCGTACTGTTGTCACCACGCTCATGTACTCCCGATTTGGAGAATATGAAAATTGAGGAGATCACCGGTTCGCTCAAGGCGCATGAGGAGTTATTGAAGGGTATCATCCGTAAAGAGCAGGGGTATCAATCTCAGAACGGCGCCTATTGTTTGTTAAAGGAAGATGAAAGAGGTGAACGCAAGCAGTTTAACCGTGGGCGTGGACGCGGCGGTTTCGGTAGACAAGGAGGCAAAGGTGGTCGAGGAGACAGAGGTGATCAAGGAGATAAGTCTGAACAAGACGGTGATTACAGACCACGAGATAAGTCACATATCAAATGTTTTGAATGTGAAAAATATGGTCACTACGCGGCGGAGTGTCGCAGTCATATAAAGTGCTTCAATTGTAACAAGTATGGGCACTTCGCTTCGGATTGCTGAAACAAGAAGAAGAATGAGGAGGTAAACCTCACCCAAGCTAGTGCAGACAACGAACCGGCTCTATTCCTCTCATTATGCAAAGAAGAGAAGCCGAACATGCTGATGTTGAACGAGGAGAATATAATTCCTAAATTAAGCCTGGAGGGAGATAGCCACGATCACACTGATTTGTGGTATTTAGACAATGGAGTAAGTAATCACATGACTGGAGATCGCTCTGTGTTTCATGAGCTTAACGAGAAAATTTCAGGGCAAGTAAAGTTTGGCGATGACTCTACTGTGCAAATAAGAGGTAAAGGAACAATAGTGGTACAATGCAAGAATGGCGATCAGAAGTTATTCTCTGAAATTTATTATATACCAAGTTTGTGCAACAACATACTTAGTCTCGGGCAATTGACAGAAGAAGGGTGCATAGTTGAGTCAGCAGCGGAATTCTTGCGTGTTTATGACAAGAACAAATGTTTATTGATGAAGATCATGAGATCCCCAAATCGGTTATACAAAATTTCTCTGAAAACTTGTAAGCCGGTTTGTCATGAGGTAGAAGCTCGACAATGTATGTTATGAAGAAGGCGGACTCCAAAGTGTGGAGTCGCAAAGAAAGTGGAAGAAAAGAAAGCGCTCAGGGTGGCGACAGAAAAAAAATAGCAATGTGCAAGAAAAAGAACAAAGCAGAAAAAAGGAAAATTCGGGAGGCGGCCACAATACCAAAGAAAAGAAGACGGTGTCACGTATGAAAGAAGAGAAAGAAGTCAGGCCGCGAGAAGGGAAGAAAACATACGCACAAGAAAAGAGCTGTCGGTGGCAGAGTACTACAAGTTGAATCCTTGGAGGTACAAGCAAAAGAATTCCTTCCATAACACACAAAACAAAGGCGCGAGAGAGCTTCAGGTGGCTGTTGCACAACACAAGGGAGGGAAGGCTATACATGTACGACAACAGTGCAGACCCCCAACAAGCGAACAAAGACACAACCGAGAAGAAAGAGCAGTTTGGCAATGGTGTAAGAAATCAACAGAAAAAGAAGAGAAAGTGAAGAAAATTTGTTGAAGAAATTTGGAAAAATTAGATAGAGTTGAGTTAGAAGTTAAATATTACAAAATTAAGAGGGAAAATGTTAGAGATAATTTTGTAATTAGTTTAGGAGTTTGATTAAGAGTCCGTTTAGGAAAAGGAGTCCGATTAGGAAAAGGAAGTGGAATCCTATTCTGTTTTGTGGGTTGAAGTTTTGGGTATAAATATAGGGGTAAACCCCAGTTGTAAAAGTGAACAGAGCGAGAAGAAATAAAAGAGAAAATTGCAGCAAAGTTTTAGCGTTCTGTTCCAACACGCCGTGTCACCCACATCACGAGGTGCATGCACCTCATTGCATTGAATCCAACCCCTATCTCCTGTTCCTATCCATCAACCAGGAGATTACTGTTGTTGAGCTTCCAACGCCGGCCTTGCACGAGCCACCACAGACCAAGGTGCCACCGTGAGAGGGATCACCATGTCCATGTGATGCATGTGCGCTAGATAACCACACCTACAAGCAACCAAAATTTGCCATTGGTAAGCTCTTCTCTGCAGCCACCACCCTTGCCCCACCCGTTTCGGCAGTGGTCATCCTCCACATCACCTTATGCTGTCAAATATGGGTTTCCTATGTCCGGGAACATGGCATGCTTCCATCCGCACCGTTGTTCCTCTATTGGAGTACTAATGTTGTCGTGCCTAAGCTTCACTACCCTACAACATCGCGAGGAAGAAGATGAGCACCATGTCAAAGGAATGACACTGTGTGCTAATGGCCAAACCTAACCAGCGTCGATATCCGGTACTAGAAAGGTCGTCGTAGCAACATCTAGTAGTAGCGAGGCGGCATGGCCGTGAGATAGAAGAAGAAGAGGGCAATTTGGTCATATTTATGATATTCTCTCTCCAACTCATAGAAAAACGATATTTTAATGGCTCTAGTGTCTGCTAATGAATAGCCCCAAAAGTTTAATATGTTTTAGTAAAGACTAAAAAAATGGAGTTAAAGAGCAAATACCATAAAAGTTCAGTGGGTTATGTGGCCAATTTTGCCTTTTATATATGGAGTAAGAAGTGATAGCGTTGGTTGGATCTATATCCAACAACAGTTGAAAAATTGGCTAAAAGTTAAAGAGATTTTCAGGTAACTGTGCAATAGATTTCACCTATGATCGATGGAGTTCGATTGGTTGTATATTTGCGTTCCAAATGTTGAGTACAGTATAATTAACATTATACATCTAGCAAATAAGGTAACATATCCAATGAAAACCATTTTTACCGTGAAAACTTCGTGAAGCCTACATGTACAAATTTTAAAAAATTCTCAAGAAATTACCATACGTAGGGGAGGTAAGCTTCTATAATTCTACAAAATTTAAAGACTAAATTGAACCGCATTCGAAAGATATGAAAAAGATAAATTCAGTCCTAATAGTGATTTTTACTGTTTAGCACTATTTATTTCACTGTTTATCTTTTTCATATCTTACAAATGCGATTGAGTTTGATCTTCAAATTTTGTAGGATTGTAGAAGCTCGCTTCTCCTACGTATGGTAATTTTTTGAGAATTTTTCAAAACTTGTATATATAGATTTACGGAGTTTTTACGGTAAAAATGGTTTTCACTGGATATGTTGCTAGCAAATAAAGGTCCATCTGTATGTGCATACATTCAACTGCATGCTGTGTGGAATGTAATCTTTCAAACGGAATCACACACTAATGGAAGTTGTGTTGAATGTGTGTATTTGTTTTCTCCTTTACTTCGGAGAAGGCGTACGTGCCATTTTTTCTTTTACTTAAGTATACATATTTAGATGAAAAAATATAGCTCTTTTTCCCGATGATAATTAATTTGTATTTATTCTACCGATTTTACAATTTCCTTGTAACAAATGGGGCAATGTGATGCATACAAATGGTTCTTTTCTAGTTAGTTATGTTATGTTCGAAGTATATGGCTGAAATACTATGATTGGGTGAAACATCCTTGATCAAACCAAATTTGATAAGAGCACATATTTACCTGCGTAAGTAAAGAGTACGTCTTTGTTACTTATCACGTTGTCTCTGGCCTCGGACTGTCCTCTTCGGCTCTTCTTCCTCTGCGCTGGCAGATTAAAAAATAAAACCTGTATATGCTACTGATCATGACAGTATATATAAAAGAGAAAAAGCAAAAAGGAAAGAAAACTCAGAACCCACGAAAGGATCGAGCCACCAAACTCTTCCCAAGTTTCCCAACGATGAACGCGTAAAAATCGTATGTGCAAATCGCGCGAGGGCCAGCCAGTACGTACGTACCTCGGCTAGCTAGCTTTCTAGTTCGATCGGCCGCGGGAAGCCGCGAGCGAGCACGGCAGAGTAAAAGCGGAAAACCAAGCTCAAAACGCCAAATCACGCCGCGCCGGCCGGACTCCGAAGGGAAGACTTCATCTTTCAGACTTCTGGTCTTCTACTTCGATTCCAGAACGCCGAGTAGCGCGCTTGGTAAGGCACCTAGCGGCATATATATATATATATATATATATATATCCGCAGCTCGCTTCTTCGTTCGTTGATCGCTCAAGCTAGCTTGTGTGTTACTACCTCTATTCCAAAATATAAGGCACGCACGTATTTCAAGGTTCAAACTTTGAAATCTTTGACCAATGATTTGTCTAACTATATAAAAATTTTGTGATATAAAAGTGATACCATTGAATTCATATTTGAAAGTACTTTGTAATGATAGTGATTTTGTTTATATGAATAATATTGGATAAGAGAAATCAAAGGTCAAAGTATAGTTTAGGAGACCGTGCCAAATCAAACCACGCCTTATATTCTGGAATGGAGGGAGTACTTCAGCGATACTCTAATATACTATAGCTAGCCAGAGTGCTTGCTTCTCGCAGTGAGCAAGGAAGCTCATCTATCCGTGGCCTGCTTTTTGCTGTTTTCGGTCTGATCCTCTTTAATTTATAGACATGATATGTCCCCCGGCGCAAAAAACTGAACTGCAGTTATCAATTGGGTAGCGCATGTATAGTATATAGACTATATATGTACTGCTAGTACGTACTATGTAGCATTTGAGTGAGGTGCTAGGTTTTCTACCATGCTCATGCATATATATACAGTATGTTAGTGTTTAATTTCTTTTAGTCATTGTAAAGTCGCTCGCTACTAAGGTATCCTATGACGACATAATAATTTGCTACTAATTATTGCTAAAGTAGCGAGAAAAATATTTTTTGTTACTGGCCTTTATGTTAAACAGTGACAAAACAATATATATTTGTGAAATCATGTGCTGAAAAATTGGCTAAGTAATAAAATTGGCATTGCAAAGTGATTTTGGTTATGGTATGTGTGGTGCTTATGCATATGCTGTTTCAGATGATTGTTTGATATGCTGGTGATAGCATGATGATGATTTTGCCTCATGCAATACGCTCATGTGAGTGGTTGCATGGATTGACCGTGAGTCAAGTCGTGGACTTATGCTCGGATCTGTTTCTTGTTTATTTATGTGCAGGTGTTGCTCGAGGGTGAACGTAGTCGATGACGGGACCGGAACTAGATTCATGAAGAAACTGAGGTTCAGGACTAAATTCAGGGAGGAATCGAGGTTTTGGTGGTCAAGAATGTTATGCGGGATGTCCGGCTAGAGAACAATACATATGGAGGCTGGTTAGTCACGTGAGTATGGCATGTGGGCTGTACACACGTGCAAGAGTTGTATTTGGCCATGTTTGGGTCAGGTTGAGATGTATACGAACTCTTTCCATGTTGGAAGTGGAGTTGTATTCAATCTTTTTATGTTTGCTCAATATAAATAGGGGGAGACGTCTCCTGTTTATGTGAGCCAGGTCTTAGGGTTTGTACTCTTTTGTTTGGAGTACTGTTAGATAAAGAGAAATAAAAATCTTTCTTACGATCATTGCTTTTTGTCCGTGGCTAGAACGTCTCGTAAAAAGGAAGTTCGAGCAGCTTTGTGCCTTGCGGTCAGAAAGTTCAGGGCCTGATCGTTGCATGCATCCAGGAGATTTTCTTGATTGGTGTTTGATTATCTCTTGGTGGATCTTCACGGCTAGAAAATTCTAGTGCATGCATGTGTTGGTGATGAAGAAGGGAACTAGAAGAATTTAAAGAGCTCTCACCATCTTGAGTCGTTTTTAGTCCGGCGTGGATTGGAGCATCGACTGAAGTTTTGTCCGTCGCTGCAGTCACGGAGTTCGGTCTCTTGCAAAGGTATCATCTTGCGAAGGTAATATCTTGAGATCCATAGGTCCGATCGAGTTGATTCTTTTTGGGTTAGCTTCAAAATTGAATCTAGTTTCACAGTTAAAATTTCACATCAATCCAACGATTGGATCTTTGGGAATCACTATTTTTGTAAACTAGTCGCTAGACTGCTCGCCAATTGCGGAAAGTGGTCGCCTCGATCGCTCTCCAATCAGAAAGTGGTCGCCTGATCGCTTCTCGACTACGTAAACTGGTCTCCGACTATTTGCCGATCGCGTGAATCGGTCTCCCGATCGTTCGCCGATCAAGTGAACTGGTCTCCGATCGTTCAAATCGTGAATCGGTCTCTAGTCAATTTGAATTTAAATTGGGGTGTGTTTAAAAAATTCATCAAAAATTTGATATTAGCTTTCGCACAATCATTCACCCTCCTCTGATTGCTACGTTAGTATATTTCGACCCTACAATATTCTATCACTATATATGTTTCGTCACTAAAATGCAAACCTCTTGTATCCCAATTCCCACTTCCCAGATCTCATTTGAAATTTGAATGGCCCACAAGATGTTGCATGTTTGCATGCTTACTTAGGTCGTATGTCGCGGGAAATTTCCTGTTGCTACGCGCGCGCTCTTCCCGTGGCAGGCATATATGCGCAAACATGCATCACCACGACGACGACGATCCAAAGCATCGATCGCTTGTGATGACCGTGATGTGATGCACACAGGACGCGCGGCTAACGACTACAAGTCATGAGCAACATGACAAATCCATGGAGGACAAAGATTTGCAGTGGCTAGAAAGTGTTTCTTACTCACAAGCCTAGCTTAATTAGATGATATTGGAGCCTGTTGGCATCAGTCTGGTCACATGCATGCTTTAAAAAAGATCAACAGTTAATATAATCCCACTCTCAAGATGAAAGGCTCAAGTATCCACGAGGAAACTGAGTCGGTAGATTAGCTTAATTTATCTGTAGCCTTTGAAGATGCTAAGATTTGACATTTCGTAAGCGGTAACTTGTAATCAATCACTGTCGTACTAGCTGCTCCTAAAGATAATTGTAATTACCTCGCTTAGAAGCAAAGAGTAGATGCCACCGGATCCTCGGTCTTCAACTCGATCTCCACTCTTCACGCGTTTTCTGCATGGATGGAAGGCCCACGCGAGTAGATAAGCACGCAAGTATGCGGGGAAATGAAGAGGAAAGCACCGCGAAATGCCTTCGACCTCATGTAGCTACCTTCTTTTCCGAAAGAGAAAAAAGTCTCGATCGATCGCCGCGAATGGGCTAACGGTTTTGTGTGTGAACTCTCTGTACGTTTACCCGACGATTTTCTGTCGTCCATGAACTGCAACTGCATGCTACTTGCTGTTAGCCAGGTGCAGGAGCATCTCTTTTCCTGAATAATTCACATACGGCCAGCCACCTCATCAATCCTATCCAGATAGAAAGCTAGCAGACAGTAGAACAACGCAACCCCATTTGGGTTAGGTCGGTGGACAAGAAGGCGGTGCACTGCACGCCGTGGCTTTATTCCTCTTTGGTAAAGCGCTGTAGTTGCGCTGCTGTTGCCTGGAGAGAAGAAAAAGAAGCGACGAGATGATGAGAGAGAGAGGGGCCAGACCGCCAGAGCATGCAGAAGATGCCATACCCATACGTAACGGCCGGGCCTCGCCTCTAGCTAGTCACCTTACGGTTGCACGGTTAGTTTCCCTTTGGTAGGTACGCTAGGCCGCCCTGGCTATGGTGAGCTTGGTCGCTTGGTCAGTTGCTAGGTTGGGTCCACACGGCATTGGATATTTGGATCAGTGTCTCGCACTTGCCAGGCACATGAAACGCTTTACAAAAGGTCCCACATGAAACGTCCTCTCAAGAAAGAAATAAAGAAAGGAAGGAAGGAAGAAAGAAAGAAAGAAAGAAAGAAAGGAGCCGATGCGGTGTGATGGAGTTTCGTGTAAAATGCGCAAGAATGCTTACTAGTTACTACTCCTGCTCCCTTGAAATGCAGCACGTACGGAAGGAGCGTCCGGCAGTGCAGTGACCGAACGCACGGCCGGCGTCGAGGGCTCGAGGCTGCGCGCGCGGAGGCTCGGAGCTGAGGCCCAAGGGCAGTGGCCGTAGCCGTGATGAGATCGCGCGTGAATTGAATCGGCCGAGGAATGAGCCCGACGACGGACGGGGCGGCCCGGCCAGCAGCGTAGGTTTCAGGTGGCATTGACCGTGAGTCCGTGAGGAGGGGGCCGGGGTGGCCGCGCGCTCTCGGCGGACGGCGCATACACGCGCGGCAGCGAGGAGAAGCGTGCGTGGTCGGGGCGGACTATGGGCCGTCACGACTCCAAGAACCGAGCACGCGCCGGCTTGATTGTTGCACGACCCGGCCGATCGATCGAATTGAGATTGTTGCTCGATCATTTTGCACAGTATGTGTGTGTGTGTGCACACACACACACAAATAATTGCATGATTGCATCGCGCCGCGCGATCCGCAGCACATGCGCGGTGGATGGCACGCGCAATGAAAGCCCCCAACGACCCTAAAAACAAATCCGATCAAATCGCGGGCAAACCGCAACGAACCTGAAGAAAACACCCCCAAGTCCAAGTGGTTGTGATTCTGCGGTTGCAAGAGAACACACACGACCGCAGAACCCAGGTTAACACCACGAGTGCGACCCCTCGATCGATCCTTGTATAAAAGACGCTCTTCATATTGGCAGTAATAGCAAATGGCAGAAGAGAGGTTCTTAGAGATAGCTAGCTATTTTGTTAGTTGTTCCGTGCTGTGCGTACGCATAGGGGGCTGACGAGCTAGGCACGGCGAGGCCGCGCGGTCGTCTCCGGCGGCCGGGGGAGCCGTGCGGAGGCGGGACGTCGAGGACGTACGAAGGTCGGGGCGTCGCGCGTCATGGCGTGGTGGCGCGCGATGATGGTCGCGCCGGTGCGACGGGCGTGGCTCGCCGTCGCTGCCCGCGCGCGGGCGCGCGAGGGTGGTAAGCTAGCTAGCTCAAAACTAGACAAAAATCTCTTGCTTTGCTCAATGGCTTGTGTCCGAATTGTTTAGCTTCGCTTCTTGAGCATGCATTCCTCGATTGGTCTAAACAGCTAGCACTGTAACTAGAATAACAACAGTTCGTGTCTTGAGATGCTTGCATAGTCGCAGCATCAAGTTGTTCATTAGTTGCATGCATAGTGCTTTAATTTGGTGTGGTAGTTAATTATTCTGTAGGAGAAATAAAACGTGCAAAACTGGTTTATGTATATTCAGTAGCTAGTGTACAGCATGTAGATATACTCGTTTCGTATTTTTCTGATCTTACAAGAACTTCAAGCGGAGCATCTGCGCTGCACTTGTTTTGTCGATCGTAATGTAAAATACAGTATGAGTGCAGAGGCAAAACCAATCTATTAATTCAACTTTACGCTGTATTCCTAAGTATCTTCTTTAATACAAAGCAGAGCTCCTGCCATTTTCTTTCAAAAACAGAACGAGTGCAGAACGAACTGGTCCGTGCACCTAAAAAAGAAAACGTATGTACCCTATGCTCCCTTTGCTTCCAACGATCTATTTGGACATACGTGCATCAACAGCTACTTTCACCTCGGACTACCGAAGTTGTAAATCACTATGGTTCCTTGTTTGATTTTTTTTCCTAATGATTTGTGATCGGACGTCCGATTTTTTCGAACATCTGTAACATTTTTTTACCATGCGTGCAACATTTTCTTCTTATACTACAATATTTTCTTTCGATAACAGTATGAACGTCGATCCGGATTGCCGTAATATTTTATTCTTATGTGTGCAACAAAAACGCTCGATAACAGTACGAATGTGCACAAAAAAAATATTGCATATATGGGGAAAATGTTGCACAAATAGAAAAAAATGTTACGCCGACACGTTCAAGAAAAACAGCTGGGATCGAACGTCCGATTGCTAGCAACTCCCCCCCTTTTTTTCCTTTTTGCTACCCAATTGGCATGCTACTGTTTTCTTGTCTTTAGTTCCATTTTCTGCGTTAACAAAACTAACCTTTTCTCTTACAAAAAGCCTTTTTTTAATATCAAACAACACTAACCATTCTGTTTACAAATTAATGGCCTGCAGGGATCAGTACAGGAATCGTGGATCTTCACAGGGACGTCCAAACCTGCGGATACCATGATGTTCAGGTGATGTGGAACATGCTGAGCTCGGAGAAGCAAACCTTCACCTTCAGGCCGCCGGAGAAGCAGAGGCGAACCTCGTTCTGGAGGCCGTCATTTTGGTACGTCAGATCGCTGCATCGCGCGGCTCAATGAGCTGCGTCTCGTCACCGTTGGAGATCCACCGGCCGGCTGCGATTCGCACTGTGAAATAGATGACTACGATATTGTGTCACCCCCTTCTGCCCCTCCAATAAAAATCTACTACTACCCTAGTGAGATGTACAGAAGAGGCTGTTTACTTGTAAGCTACTAGATGGGGATGGGAGAAATAGGTCAGGGACAACTTGCTGGCTTCTGCTTTTGTAGTGCTTTCTCGTTGTACAAGGCACAGCAGATTGTGACCTAATCAATGGAAGAACATGGATTAGTTTGACGAGACAACATATTTCAAAATCTTATTCAATTTCAAGCTATCAATTTCCTTTGGCTCTAATCAATGTTGTTCTGCTTCTTTCCGTGATATAACTTACCTGTGGCCAGTGACATATCAGAATACGGTATAGCATGTATACATCAGAATCATTACTGAACTTGATGTGAGGCAAAAGCTCTGCACCAGACAGAGCAGCAGCTCCGCGACCCATTTTCTCCATATAGCGCACACAAAGGAATGCATCGGGCATACATGTTACACTCTATGGAGGTAAAAGATAGCAAATGTAATAAATACAACACAACTCAAAACTAATATCAGACTATTCACACAGTGCCAAATCGGACTCCTTTTATAATGCAATACACTATCGCATCTACGTCATCCGTGCTTCTCAATGGGGTGCCGGGCCGGCGATCCTGCACCAGCGTGACCTTCGGCAGGGTGATCCACTATCGCCATACCTATTCATCCTAGCGATAGACCCGCTCCACTTCCTCCTCAAAAAGGTGACCGACGAGGGCATCCTTTCACCGCTCAGAGACTGTGCGCCGTCCGATCGCCTATCCCTATATGCGGATGACGTGGTCATCTTCTTGAATCCGGTTAGGGAGGAGTTGCAGACCGTCCTCGAAATCATCAATTGCTTCGGCGAGGCCTCGGGCCTCAGGGTCAATGTGCACAAAAGTTCCATAGTCGCCATCCGATGCCAAAACATTGATTTGGATGCCATCCTTCAGGTTTTTCCGGGCAGCATCTCGCTTTTTCCTACCAAATACCTAGGGATGCCACTCACTCTAGGGCGCCTGCGCCGGGTCCACCTTCAGCCCACCCTTGACAAGGTTGCGAGACGCCTTGCAGGATGGCAGTCAAACCTTCTGACAATAGGTGGACGTCTGATCCTCGTCAAATCAGTACTCACCTCCATACCGATTTATGTTCTTACGGCGCTTAGAACGCCCAAGAAATTCATCGCCGACATCGACAAGATAAGACGCAAGTTCCTCTGGGCTGGCAACGGCCCAATGCACGGCGGCAACTGCAAGGTCAATTGGGCAACAGTGTGTCGTCCGCTAAAATTGGGCGGCCTTGGAGTGCTTGACCTAGATAGATTCGCGCGAGCACTCAGATTGCGCTGGCTGTGGCTCAGACACTCGAACGCGCAAAGGCTGTGGAGCAGACTCTCCACGCCTTGTGACCAAGTCGACCAACAGCTCTTCATGTCGACCACCGATGTCATCATTGGTGATGGCCGACGGGCGATCTTCTGGACCTCCACATGGTTGCGCGGCAGAGCGCCATGCCAGCTTGCACCGTTACTCTTCAAACACTCCAGGCGAAAGACAAGATCGGTCACGGAGGCCTTGCTCAACAATAACTGGATATGTGACATCCGCCACCGACTCACGCCACAACTCATAAGGGAGTACGTTCATCTATGGACCATCGTTTAGTCCGTGCCTCTCCATCCACAAAGGGAAGATGCTATCATATGGAAGCCGACTTCTAATGGTGTTTATTCAGCTAGCTCTGCATACCATTTCCAGTTCAACGGAGACACATTAAAACCATTCCACTTCACAATCTGGACGGCTTGAGCGCCGCTTCGGGCCAAGTTTTTCTTTTGGCTGGCTCAGCAAGATCGGCTATGGACAGCCCAGCGCCTACAAATCAGAGGCTGGCCAAATCAATATTTCTGTCTTATGTGCTGCCGTAGTTTGGAAACAGTCTCCCATTTATTCCTTCATCGCCCAAGTCCGCCGCCAGGGTCTCCATCGCACAATGGGTTCGCGTGCCATCCCTCAATCCGGCTCAATGGGAATCCGCTGTGCACCTTCACCTGTGGAACCTGCAGTGCATACAATCCTCCGCCCGTTGCAAGAAAGGTCTTAAAGCCATCATCATCCTAGCATGTTGGCAATGGTGGAAAGAGCGAAACAATAGAACCTTCCGTCAGTCCTGGGCAATGCACGATCAGATACTTCAGTCAATTAAGAACGAGGCTGCATCCTGGGCTATGGCGGGAGCATCGCATCTCGGCGCTCTTATTCCGACTATGTTGTAATGGACCGCTAATGTGCCTTTTTTTCTCTTTTCTCTTTTTCTTTTTTTTTTCTGTTCTTGCCTCTCGTCCTAATTTCTGTCTTTTTTCCTGTTTCCTTTCCCCCTCCCCCCTAGGGGTGCGGCTTTCGCACCTTGTATCTGCTCTTTCAATCTCCTAATATATTTCACGGCTTTTGCCGTTTTCAAAAAAAATAATAATAATGCAATACAAACCATATGGTGTAGGATTGATTATGAACTTCTGATCCCCAAAATATGCAAAAATTCTCCATCTTCTTTAATTAATAACAAGATGGCGATTTCAACTCCACTGCTACTCCCGAAAAACCACATGCTGCTTCGGAATTGAGCAGGAAAAAAAACTGACGGTAGACAGACATTCAGATTATCTTATTGATTGGCGATTCCTCCTGCGGCAAAAGAAAAGTGCACCTTAAACAACGCAAAAAATGCGGCAAGTTAATAAGGATCAAAACTTTTTGACATAAACTATGTTGAAGCAATACACATTTAGTTAAGAAACATGGATATATTAGTAGTTTAAATGAATGCAATTACCGAGTGGCAATGTATTGATGTGGGCTAGACAGCTAATACAGGTTAAATGCAAGCTAGGAGGCATCTTTTGCTTGCAATTGCATCTACTGCATCTTGTGTAAGTCAAAACGCCTCGAAGTCATGTGAGATGACCTTCAGTTTTTATTTTTTTTGTTTTAAAATTAAATATCGGAGGACTGTATTTCTATTTCACATTACGATTGCTAAGAGCACCAAAACACCAGCCACAGGATACTGAAACCTAAAAATTAGAAAAATTTGAGAAGAAACTGTAGGGAACGCGTAGGCTACGCTAGCCGAAAATAAAATTTTCTACGCATTCAACCAGGATACATGCGAGTAGTAGATCATGGATCATTACCCTTGGAGCACGTTAGCAACGGAAGAAGAGTGGGTGAAGCGTCCCCGCGTACTCCAAAGTACAGTAGTAGATGCCGGAGTTGATCGTCTCCTCCTCGCGATCGCGCACGCAACGCTGTAGAGGAAGTAGACGTTCTCGCCAATCAGCGCCGAGGCAGATGCAACGGCTCCTCTACGGTATCCACACGTCCAGGGTAGGATCACCGCGCGCTGGTGTGCTAGCACCCACGCGTGCGGCTAGGGTTTAGGGGGCGGTAGGATGCAGTGACGGCTAGGGTTTGTGGTGGGGAGAACCTCTTGGCTGCACACCCCCACGCCCCTTTATATAGAGTGCACTAACGGGCCTTCTACGATAGAAGCCCACTAGGACTCACACTAATGGATCTTCTACAGTAGAAATCCATTAAGACGCTAGAGGATCCAAACTGTAAACCCACTAATGGATCCAATCCATCGACATGATCCAACCCGTTAAGTGTGACCCGTTAGGTTCATGCTAAACGGCCATGGCCCTAGAAACCTCTTTTCCGCACCATCGACAACAAAGGGTTCCTAGCAGGACATGTTGTCCCCGAATGCACAGAATGATCGTATCGGTGAACCTTGATATACTCATATACCAATCCTTTTGCCACGCGATACCGGTCAAGCTCAAGGCAAGATCGTGCCATCCTTGTGATAGCTCGACCCATTCACTCGTCAATGTAATGGATATTATTCGTGATTAACACTTTAATCACTTTGGCATGGCCATGCACTTTTTCTTATCCATTCACACCGAGGGGCCCAGAGATATCTCTCCCGTTATCAAGGAGGGGCAAATTCCATCTTGATCTCTTATATCTCACGTCATGTTTCATGGCATACTCGTAAGCTACCTTTATAACTCCCCTGCTATGGAGAAGCGTTTGATAGCCCCAAAGTATACAATTACACATGCTGAGAATCAATAAGAATATCAGGTCAAAGGATCGTATAGGTATACCACTCGAGACTATACTCTGATGGCACTTCTAAAATAACAATCTCATTAGTGTCTCGGAACGGGTCTATCCAACCCCATGTTCTCTAACATGTGCCCACATTATTGATTTGATATCTCCATATCTATGGTATGTGAAACATTACCATCAATCAATACATGTGCTGGTCAGATCACTATTGTCCCACATAATGATATGTGACCAGGGATCGTTTAAAATAATATCATATAACCAATGTGTTTCACAATTAAGTCATACTCAATGAACAAAGGAGTAACATTTATTCATGGAACTGATAAAGTACATGAACATAGACGTATGATACAATCATCTCACATGATCGCCTCTAGGGCATATCACTAACAGAAACTAGCAGTAAAACCATAAAAGAAATTAACACCACTTACACTGGTTAGAGAGCAGCGAAGACCGATGAGTTGGAGAACACTGAACAAGGACTACTAATATTTTAGTCTAGAAGCCTATAAATCACACCCGGACCATACAATTCTTGCAAACACCATGATAAAATGTATATTGCTCATCAAAACCGCAGACATGAGAAAAATATACAAATCCTTCTTCAGTAGGCCCTAGAACAATGAATTATGTATTTACAGGTGCACCGACCAAATGGCAGTATTAACTGTAAAAAACATGTCTAGTTCCTTAAGTCTATGTATTCATTAATTTGCAAAAGCAAACTCTATTAGGAATAAAATATTTTATATATGAGCCCTTATAATAGTTTCTCAAAAAATTTGTTTTGTTATCTTCATAAGGTAGCATTCATTACCTCTCCCCTTTTTTTATCACTCCTCCTTCATGCATAATTATACACAAGGCCCATGTTTCTTCTCCTGTGCCCCACATCATTTTTCGATAAAGAAAGCTTTTATTAATCTGTGCCCCACAACATGCCCGTCTTTTCCTAACAAATCCCTCATTTCATTGTTTAAACCATTTTAATTAAGCAATGAAAACTAGTAAAAGTTAAATATTATCATTGCTAACTATTTATTCAATCACGAATTGTTTTGTAGCAACTATTATATCTTTCGTAAAATGTGTTTTTGATGGAATGTTAGAAAGCAGGTATCAAGTTTGTGGATTATATAAGTAGGCAGGTAAAGTACATACAACAATCCGAGTTATAAAAGTAAGCAGGTAAAGAACATCCAGCAATCTAAGCTTAAAGTTTGACACAGAATGCAGTAACAAAATCCAAGATCGCGGAAAAGTCCAAAACACCCACATGGCATTCAATCATTAGAATTTTAGAGATGTTGCATCTGACGAATTATTTCAGGATACAACTGTCCGCTGCTGTAACTTGATGTAACAGCGAAAATTTCCTGCCTTCCTTACCACTATTCAACAGGCCTTAAAGTAATTGGCTTCTCGATATGTCCGGCTCCTACAGACAGCATGCATTTGTACTCTTCATCCCAAAATCTGGCATGGCTTTTGCTTTCTTGTCCCATGGGTTCCAAACAACTGCATTCAAAGACAAGATATCAACGATATACCATGGAAGCAAGCAAAACAAAATGCCAAAAGCAACTATTCTATATAATTTAGAAACCAGAATTTGACACAATGGAGCCATAATTCAAGAAAAAAGAAGGCTAACTCACTAACATCAGGAAGTCCCTCTTTCCTTAAAACAAAAGTTCTTTTATATTCATGGTCAGTGATCACAGTCTTTGGTGAAGCACTCAAATATACCTTGTCCACCTTAGAAATCAACATTCAACAGAATTAGTTTCTCACTGCAATGGATCAAACTATGTAACATAAACAAAGTTTATTTCAGATTCGAATACAACTGCATCTCCTTGTTCAGTACAGTGACTCTTAAATTGTAGGTTGTCAAGACTCAAGATTGTCCAAGGTCTTCAAACCCTCAACTCATACTTCGCTGGAATGTGAAAACATGTTTCAGGGAAAGAAAAAAAAAATACAATATAGTAGCCAAGCTGTCCATATTCCAGTGTATCTACTCTGCACATTCAAATAATATTGGGGTGTTGAATCCAAGTGGTTCCTTCAACATGACACATTATTAAAGAAAGTGACGTATAAGTTACACTCCTCTCCAATCAAAGGATGTAAGAAGCACCAGAATAACTTCATAGAAAAGAAACATAAAAATAAAGCAAGGAAATACCATTCTAAAATGTATCTGATATCAGAGACTGAGAAGTATATGTGATGTGCAAGTGCAAATTGGAATGGCTTGCCCCTGGATTTGTATTTTTTTTTCCAAGATATGAGAATCAGATCTCCCATTGGATTTAGAGTAACTTGCAAACGAAAGTCATAACTGTAATGTATGGACAATCAGCATCATCAATTCAGTGGGGGGGAACAAGGAATATATAGACTCAAGATAGAAAATTTTAATCAGTCAAATTGAAATTTTAATTGGTCAAAGTGACTAGGTAATTTTAATGGTGTTCTACTATAGCTTTTTGAACCTCAAATGAAAAGCTACAGGCAAATGTTCTGTTATACTAGCTACAAGTGCTATACCTAGCAATAGCTCCTATTTGACGTAGCTTGTAGCTAGTGTTAGCTCCACCATCCTACATAAGTACTCATGGCCCAAAACATTGAGTCCATTTTGAAATCAAATATTACTAAAATGTCCAAATGCATCTTTTATAAGCCTGAACTATGAGAAAACCTGTAAAGACCTTGTCTCTCCCTTTTTCAATAATCCAACATTCATATTTTTCAGTGATTAAGTACTTGTTGTTAAGAATATTATAATATAGTTATCATTTATGGTCTTTTGTACATGTATTAGTATGTTAGTTGATTCTAGACTTGAATCATACTCTTATTAAAAAATATTAGTACCTTATAAAGTATCATGTTTTCATGATTTGTTTGGACGTGACTTATATTATATACATATTTATTTATTTTAATTTTTTAATACTGAAAACACGACTAAAGATAGCTTCCGCGATAACTGATGTAGCTTTTTTGGGATCTTGCTGCGAGGCCACGAAAATCGCAATTTAAAAACTTGAATTTTTTTTGGGACCAATTCTAATGCAATTTTGATTTGTTTCTCGAAATGGTATGAGGTTTAGTGAGTTGCGACAGCTAACACTGCAGGTGTTGTTTTCCCCGGTCACAAGTGAGATGCACACGCGCGAGCGCTCACCCACAGACGACTGTATATGCACACTCCACACAAATAGTAGCCGTGATCCTTATTCCTTAGCACTCATTTAAATATAGAAGGTCAGTGATATATTTATGTTCTTACAAATTTCTTACTAGGATGTATTTTCGTGTGTAAAGAAGACCTCTGAGTTTTGACATATGGAACCTTCAGCGCATCAAGCTCTCAAATGGTTGTGGAAGAGGCATTAAAACCGTTATCATCCTCGTTTGTTGGTAATGGTGGAAAGAGCGAAACAACAGAATTTTCCGCCATTCTTGGGCGACCCACGACCAGATCCTCCAATCCATTAAAGAGGACGCTGTGTCCTGGGCATCGGCAGGCGCGAAGCATCTTCAGACCATCCTGCAGAACTTGCCGTGATCATTGTTGTACTGCTCTTCCTTTCTCTTCTGCTCTGTAAATGCTCTTCTTCCCCCCCCCCCACCAGCATTGTTTCTCTCTCCTTTGGGTGCGGCTTTCGCACCTTGTATTTAAACTCTCTTTCTTCTAAATTTCACGGTTTTTATACCGTTTTCTAAAAAATCTATAACTTCACCACTCATCGAAAGGTGGTCCTCAACAGTAGGCAGGTATTTGTAAGGCTAATTCTTCCAAAGATAATAAAATGTATGTACTACACAAAGAAAATAATTATAAAAAATATAAAGTACTTGCACGTGGCAATATGTGACACTGTTGGACAACAAGTCTCGGATTTCATCGGCCCGTAGTTTCTGGACTGTGAGCCATCAGCGCAAGGACAGAAAAAAAAAGCAAGCGAAAAAGAGAGAGAAAAAAAAGTAGAGTAACATGGCTCATGAGTCATGAGAACGAAGGGTGTGTTTGGTAGAGTTTTAGTTTTATTAGATTCGTAGATCTGATAAAGCTAGGTATTTCTAATTCTATCAGATCCGTGGAGCTGGAACTGTGAGTACATTAAAAGTGTTTAGATGGATCATCTTGTTTACATTTTAGACCAAAAATATAAACTAAATTCACTTTATTTTAGTATACAAGTTTTAAATCTTAGGTAAAATTAGAATCTGAAGTTCTACCAAACAGTTCTGAAATAAGCACTTCTCATAATACAGAGTAATAAAGAAAAAAGACAAAATTTTCTGTGCCGTGTCAAAGAAAGGGCCATAAGCCACAGTATCTTACGGGACTCTGAAGTTTGCATTGTTTTGTAGGGCCATCTTGTGCTGCTGGGCTCTGAGCCTGGTTTTCTCGAATCTCTATGGCTGATCTTTGGATACTGCCGGAAAATTCACAAGTAAACCACCTCATGTATATTTAACGGGACTCAAGCCTTGGCCTGTAGCGATAAGACATAAACGCCATGCTGGTTGGACTAACCAGTATGGTGCCTCTACGTGTTCCTAGATACAGTAACTTTTGTTTAATGTTAGCTGGCTAGCGATTTTTGATAGAAAAGAAGGATATATTTCAACTGATGTAGGTATGGTCGTACACAGCATGGACATGTCATACATATAGAAATCACGCATGAAGGGCAATTAACTAGGGTAGGGTAGCAGATGTCAGATGATGTAGCGAAACTGAACGCGAAGCTGAATGAAAAATGGGTAAATCAACAACTTTAATATTACCATCTGGAGAGATCGTAATCAGGCAGTACAATTGCTCCGATCCATCCGTCGACCAGTGTACACTAGAACTAGGCAGCTCCATTGCTGTAGCTAGGCCCCTGCCGGGTCCCCCCAATCATAATGCAGATCGAGTCTGTTTCGCACTACTGACGTTTGTACATGTATATATGCATGGTGTAGTACTATATATCTCCACACATGCATGCATATCTCCAAGCACCCAAAGGCAGGGACGGAGCCAGGAATTTTATTCGCAGGGGGCCAATAGAAAAACTAATCCATTGAAATCAATATATGTAAAGGATAATTTAGCCATATATTACATTGAAATCATCCATAATCACATGTAATTAGAGGAATTAGGGAAAGTAACACACCTGCAAGAGTTTAGTTAAACCGCATCGCCGACGCTTCTTTGCATTGAAATCATCTATAAGTGCTTCGGTTTTAAACTCTAGAGCCATATCCCTCTCAATATAGACTATCAAGCAATCTCTCAGAAATTCATCTTCCATTTTATTTCGAAGTCTTGTCTTGACAAGTTTCATGGCAGAAAAAGCACGTTCTGTTGTTGCAGTTGAAACAGGCAAAGTAAGGACAAGTCGAATTAACCTGCAAATTAGAGACGATGAGATTAATATATAGAAAATAAGAGTGTTGAGGACAATTATAGTTTAAACACAAGTAAATAAAGATTACCTATCTATCAAATTATAATCTTTAGATTTTTCCGTCTCTACAAGTTTTTGGCAAAGATCAGTAATATTTGATAAGTCTTGGAACTCTTGATTTCGTAGCACATCAAGCTCATAATGTTGCAATTGATGCCTCAAGTTAATCCTTTCCTGTTCTGAAAAATCTAAAGGATAAAACTTTGTAACTAACAAGCACACATTGTCAATGTTGAATGACCTATATGAGTTCCTTGGATCCAAAGAGCTACAAAGAATAAGTAACTCAGTTGCTTGTTCACCGAATCGCTATTTAACTCTCAGAGTCACTGGTCAACAAAGAATCGTAAAAATATCATATTGATAGTGATGTTGAACCAAGTCTCATCCCGCTCTGCGATCGAATAAAGTCAACATAGAAACCGCTCATATCAGAATGTAAATCTCATGCTTATTGCAAAATACAACAACATCACTTAAGAGTTTAGTCCAACCATTATCCCTTAACTTTTGAATTAGTTCCTTTGTAGTAGCAACATCATGCATAGCATTCACTATATCTTGTTCTTCTCGCAACTTCTTGCAAAGCAAATCTGTAATTCCCATGAGTTCTTTCATAACATGCAAAATAAACACAAAATCAAAAGACATCATCGTCTTAACAGCACAGCAGCTTTTGCTCGAGCTGAAGTAGAAGTACCTGACCCTTTACTTGATGCAATATCTTTAAGAACTAAAAAAGTAGCCTTATATAATTTCATCAAGCTGCACACAGAACTGAAATGAGAACTCCATCTAGTTTCACCTGCCCGTTGTAAAGCTCTAACTTGGTTGGCTCCACTTCCTGTCTCAAGCTCATTAAGCTCAATCAAATTATGCATTTCAGCTACTTGATTATCTCTCAATTCATCATTTCTCTTACAAGAAGAAGAAACTGTATTGATAATATTAGAAAGTCGTTCAAAGAAATCATGAATCTCGCGACTTCCTTTGATGCAGCAACAAGGGCTAGTCAGAATCGATGTGCAAAACAAAGGAATATAATATGCATAAGGACATTCTTGCATAAATTTTCTTTGAAGACCATTCCATTCCCCACGCATATTACTAGCACCATCATATCCTTGTCCACGGATATTTTGAACATCTAATCTATGATCAGATAAAACTGAGCAAAGTTCCTTCTTGAGAGTTGCAGCAGTAGTGTCATGAACATGTACAAGATCTAAGAAACGTTCTCGAATAAAACCGTCCTTGTCAACAAAGCGAACAACAAGTGCCATCTGCTCTCTCTTGGATTCATCTCGTGCTTCATCAACAATCAAGCAAAATTTTGCATCCCCAATTTTTTCCCACGAAATTTGCACATTAGTAGCAATGACATGCAAGATTTCTTTTGAATATCCGTGACGATACTTAGCATTACGGAGCATTACCAAGGACAACTGCACTAACCTTTTCATCATATGAAGCCAAAAGTTTCACCATCTCAAGAAAATTCCCCTGATTTTTTGAACTAGGCCCCTCATCATTTCCCCGGAAAGCGCAGGCTTGTAATGCTAACCATCTTGTAGTATCAATTGATGTCTTGAGTCGCATTCGATTTTTGATAATATCCTCTTGTGATACCTTGTCCATCACCTTTTCAATGTTGCGCAGCCCATTCTTTAAGTTGTCATAGCACTGTACTGAAAAATTATGAGCAGAACTAGAATCTTTTCCCATATGAGCTAAAAAGGCACAATTTTTTCCATTGTTAACTTTTCTCCAATTCTGGAATCCCTTCACAGTAAATGTATCAGACCCACATTTTCCTTTTGGTTTCTTTGAAAAGAGAAAGCATGGGAAGCAAAATGCTGCATCTTTTGAAGGAGAATATTCTAGCCATGGAAAAGATATAAACCAATGATATTGAAATCGTCTTCGGTGATTCTCTGGACCAGAAGAAGGATATGAATCTTTCTTTGGCTGATATGGGCCAAGCTTCATGTAAGCTTTTCGAATTTCATCTTGTTGATTAACAGGACAATCCCAAATTTGTTGGCGCAATGCTGGATCACCCTTTATGAAATCACGAGCCTCCAAATTAATTTTCTGACGTTTAGATAGTTGTGATGCATCTTGCTGATTAAGAGTAGAAATTGGCTCAGGTAACTGTGATGCTGATGCACCTTGTTGATTAAGAGTAGAATTTGGCTCAGGTAACTGTGATGCTGATGCATCTTGCTTATTAATAGTAGAATTTGGCTTAGGCAATTGTGATGCATCTTGCGGATCAATAGTAGAAATTGGCTCAACTAAATGTGCTGGATCATTAGCTTGCTCTTTTCTTTTGTAAAAAGAATAAAGTGTTTTTCTTTTTTCCATGAGTTGCCTACAAAATTAACAAGCAAGAATAAAATGTTTTTCTTCAGTCTTCATGGACACTGGGACACACACTAGCAACTAGCAAGCAAGCAGGCAAGAGGCAACTAGCAGTCTAGCAAGTTTTACTAGAGTTACTTATTGAATCTGCTATTTAACAAGCAACTAGTACTAGTAGTCTAGCAAGTTCCACGACTAGCAGTCATCACGTGAAAAATCAGAACATGCTTACTTAGTTACTTTGCCTTATCGGGATGTGGAGGCCGGGAGCTCTCGTCGATCGTCGATCGGGATGTGGAGGCCGGGACTGCAGGCGATTGCCGATTGCCGATTGGTGCTGGCGAAGTGGCGATCGCTACGAAGCGTCAACGAGTCGGGCGGCGGCTGAGCGCCTGAGCGAGTCGGTGCGGATGTGTGGTGCAGTACTGCAGCGGCCAGCGGTGGAGACTCGGTCGGCACTCGGCTGGGGTGGCCGCGCAGGCGCAGACGACGCGAGGCGGCCGAGCGCGGAGCGCGGATTCCGCCTGTCCGCCTACAAGCCC
>JAYEVE010000911.1:0-54385 GCA_036346375.1 Guadua angustifolia | reverse complement strand
AGATGGGCCTCGCTTTCCGTGGCTCGCACTAAGCCTACCTTGGTCGAGAGTCGCTTCCAAATGGATTTGCTGCCGTCTGCATCCTCAAGATACCACTCCGCCATGCGAAAAAGCTTTGTTGACACCGAGCCTTGAGGTGATCTCCAGTTCGGTGAGGCGCCGATCCCTGACGCCAAATTTGAAGGCCTTGATCACAAACCTCGCCGAGATGCTTGGGATCAAGTTCTCGGCGATGAACCACCATTCAAATTGTGGAGCTGCTCGTTTCTGCCCCGATGACGCGATCCAGTCCTTCTCCGCCCTGTGTCGCTTCATAGCAGCTCAAGTTGGAGCGGAGGGCGCTGAATTTGGCGCCATGATCTCGGCGAACCAAAGCTCGCTGAAGAGCCAGTCCAGCGGCGCCATCCAAAGATGATCGGAGATAATTAGCCATCACGAAGCTCGCCATTCTTGGCCGCCAGATGGCGTGGAGTAAATCGACGTAAACTCGCCGATTCTTGGTACCATCAAAGTGCTCAATCAGCACCGCTTGAAACGAATCGACAACGACCCCGCGGTTTATCGAGTAGGCCGAGCAAACAGAGGTCGACTCGCCACGGAGAAGTCGCCACCGGCGAGGCTTTCACCATCGCAGACCGGAGTCGAGGCCGCCTCACGACCGACCTTCGGGCGAAGTGCAGGCGCCGAGCGAGAGTCGCTTCTAGAGATACCGCAGCGGTCCCTGAACCTCAAGGGCGCCGGGGTACATTCGTGAAAGACCCCTGCACTGGCCTTGCTCAAGGTAGGCCGATGTAGTTTTGCTGACGCCAAACGCTACTCGAGATTGTAACCACGAGGCGGTTATGGGCGGTGTCAGACACATCCCGAGGCACCGCGAGGAGGTGCTCTTTCCAGGGGACGACCGCGGTGCGCCGCCCCCGCGCTGACGACCAGTCGCCACTTCGTGAAAGGGTCCTCGAAGCTGTGAGATTGGTGCCGCGGAGGTATGACTCTCCGCCGCAGCTCGGCTAAGCTCACCACCCAGAGTTCGACCGAAGAGTTCTCGACCACCCGGCCGGGATCAACCATGACCCGGCGATGGCGCCAGGCGCTTCTCCCAAAGAAGGAAGTTTGGGGTGGCTTGACGAGGCTCCCTCTCCGTCCTCTCGCTTGAGGGCGGTTATTGTTCGTTGATGGCGCACATGCATCATCCAATGCGCCATCAGGGGTCTGCGGGTCACGATCTCCCGCCATCAGGCTACACCATGGCTGCGGCCATGAGGATACAAGTTGCCAAGGCGGGCGGGGGCGAGGGCGAAAACAGTGGACGGGAGTCGCCATGTTTCTGCGCTCGAGCCCACGCCCGAGAAATGTTCAACGAGGTGCGCTATGCTCCTAAGACCTTGGTGTCGTTTCCTCCAAATGAGCAGCTATCGTGCCCCACGGTATGCCACCACCGACGATCGGAATCGCCAACCGCAATACGGCGAGGGGTTAGTAAAATCGAGGACCCGAGACGAACTCGCTTCGGGGCGGAACTCTGTGGTGCGGCGTTGGTCGAGCTAGGCGGCAACGAGCGTGACACAGAGAATTATACTGGTTTGAAAACCCTGTGAGGGTAACAACTCTACTCCAATCTTGCCCTGAGGCGGAGGTCTTCACTATTCTTGAGTACAGTGGGGGATTACAGTTTTAGCTTGAGCTTGACGACAATGGCTACTGTCCTATAGCTCGTGCTCTGGTGTGGTGTATACGTGTGGTTGATGCCTCTGTGTTGATCCTTCGGTGGGATCTTATATCGTCCCTGGCGCAGCCTGCAACGGTCAAGAGAAATTGCCGGAGTGATGGCTTCATGCGTGCTGGAGGTGGATCAGAACTGCTCTGGATATGCGCCCACGCCCGCCTTGACTCGCCTGTGCCTTGGGAACCGCCAGTAAGCACATGTCCTCAAGGCCCAAGGGAAATCACCTCAGCAAGAGCCGACCTCACGCCCCGAGCCCAAGGTCGGGGGGGGTCGAGTTTGGTCGAGGCAGCTCTAGGTCGAGGTCGGTGAGTCAAGAAGCTAGGGGCCTTGGTTGACTGTGCTTTGACCGCATTTAAAGTCTCCCAATCCCCGTCATACACCATTCACTAAATAAATGTATATTCAAGGTAAAACAAATATGGTTTTAATTGAAGATTTTAATAAATAAATGAACCTCATACTCATATGCAGAGCAGCATGATTATAATTAAATAAGTCATTCTAGTTGTCTAATGAAACCTTTAAGTGAAGATAAAACATGTAAGTGTATGGTTCAAATCTAGAATAAGTGGAATTGTCATTTAATTTAAGTGTATTGCACCTGTGGGTATATATGCTTTTGTGAGCATATGTACTTACATATGCACGTAGGTTCTAAGTCAAAAAGGTTAGCTTTTTATAACTAAAACCTTAATTAAAATATTGCTTTGAATCTGAATCCTAATTAAAGGTAAGAATTCACCTTAAACCTGGAATGATTATATCTATTTAACCTTAACCAATTTTTACATCTTGAATTCGTAAAATAAAATAAATAATTTCATAAAGAGCAACCCTTGTGTTTTGTGAATAATCTGTGTTTATTTTGCTATCCGCTCCTTCTTTGCTCGTTATTGCGCTTTATCGATTACGCTTCTTCTTTACGACGTAGACACCGATTTACCTCAAGAAGAGGAGGAAGACCTGCAGAAGATCCAGACTTTGACATTGACAGTGAAGAGCAAGGCAGGCACCCCATTGACCATGTTGATCCCAATAATTCACCTACGATATGTTGTTGTTGCAACTGTATTATGCATGCGAGTAATTCTCCGTAAAAACTGCTATTCTGGGTAAGGACAGTAGCTATTCCTGTAAATTATGGTTTTCCTTAATCAGAATGAACTTGTGAACCTTGTAATATTAACCTTAATTATGGTTCAGACATAATTAATGTCACTTTGGGTCATTTGGAATAACTGTCATTTGGAAAAAGGTTGTTGTTAGTTTAATAAAAACCCCAAATAAAACTATGTTTTGACGCGGGTGATTATTGGCAATATCCGGTTGAGCAAAGGGAATTGCTCGTAGTGTAGGGTGAAGTGTCGCCCGTGTCAGATTAAGGACCAAGCAATGGGACGTTATTGATCCAAGATTTTCGTGTAACCACGAGGGCTATTTATGGGGTAGACTTAGCCTATTAAGTTATTTATTCATGGCTTTGCTCTTTGGGAAGGCGGAGCTTGCACAGCATTCCTGGCAGTTTGTTCGACGAGGTCTCTACTTGCTAATGCAACGGTATATACTCGCCGTGTTCGTAAACGTTGTGTTGGGTGTGTGAAAGTGGATCCACGACTTGTGTGTGTGTTTCGCTTTCTACGGTAAGGTTAACGCCCGCTGGATCAAGTCATGTCTAAATAATGTAACGGTTATGTATGATCGCTTTGTCAAGACACCTAAGGAAGTGTGTCGAATGGCCTAATAGAAAGGTGGATCATTCCTCAGGGTAAAGCCGACACCTCGCAGAGTATAAATCTAATCGATTAGCCACGCCCGCGGGCATGGGCACTTGGTGAAGTCATTCCAATGCTAGACTTTGGTATTTTCTAAAATGGTTTTGGTTTCGAAACTATTTTTAGCAATCATCGCTTTCTTGTCAAAGGAACGACATTTATGGGTTCGCAGTCAGGATGACTGTGTGGTGAAATTTACTTACTTGCTTATGATTACACAAAATGCTTAGCGATTTTACAAATTCGGTTTGCAATCTATTATGAGCATATGATTTACATTCTTTTATGCAACTCCAAAATAACTTAGAGCCTTCTTTTGTTTAAGCCTGCATGCTTACTTATGTGCATTTGTCAACCACTATCAAGTCTTGCTGAGTACCATGTACTCAATCTTGCTATCCACACTATCTTAGAAGAAGAAGCCTATGAGGTGCCAGACGACTCTTCCCATCGTGTAGGCCACGGGAGTTTTGACGATCTTTTCTTCTAGGAGTTTGCCCACTCAGATGCCTTTGGGTAGTGGGCATACCACTCGGCTTTTGGTTTTGTGCTACCATTTTCCGCTGTACTTTTCTACTACTCTTGGTATTGTAATACGCTCTGTATAATTAATTTTCGTCGCAGGTTATAAATATCATGTGTTGTTGTGATACTGATGTTGTAACATGTGTGTGCTAGCTACTGATCTAGGGAATAGCACGATATACACATGGAGGTTCCTGTTCCTTGGAACGGGGTCTCACAACTTGCAGCCTCTTCTTGCTGATCTTGCTTCTGCCAAACTTCACCATGAAAGTATATCAAGGAGGAAGAAGCAGGGAAGAAGAAGCTTAGGACTTAAGAAATTTTGGAGGCTTGATTGTGAGATGTGAATGAAGGATTTCTCAGTACTGTTCCCGCCAGTATATATAGGCACAGAAGTCAAACGGGCCAAAAACTGCTCCAGCCTATTCATGAATCAACGCGCAGCTGTGCGGCCTTCGAAACTATCCAATAAAGGCACGGTTCCTGAAAAACTGCCCGAACTGCTCCTGCGAGGCTTCGCGGAGAAGGAACCGTCGCGACCTTCGATACCTTTTTCTTGAGCTTTCTTGGTTGGAGGCCGAGCCTGCTGCTCGGGCTTCCTCGATCATGCTCGTGAGCGAGCATGTGCTGCTCGGATGCTGCAGTACTGTTCTGCTGCAAGGTTCCAATCCCTCGTCTGGGTCTGTAGGCTCAAGGGGAAGGCCCCACCAAGAAGATCTCCTCTTGAGACTCGGGGGCTAGCTGTCGGGGATTGGATAATTTTCGTAAAGACCATTATGCCCTGCCAGCCGACATTCGGCCTACCATGCATACCCTTGGATGGTATCCCTAAGGAGAACTTTCAAAAGGTCCGTCTCGACCATGCCCTAGCTCGTTCCCGAGCGTAGTGTAATACCGCAAATGGTTTTTCCAAGGTTTTTGGCCGGGGTTGATTTTTGTTGTCTCTCAATTTTAACTTTCTTCTCAGAAAGTCCTGAGTTTTGCCGATTGCTTCTCGGAATGGGTGTTTCCTCCTTGCCGTTTAAGTTTTTGCGGCAAGTTGTCTATCCAAACAATTGTCGTTGCACGCCAAGAATTAAATTATTTGGTTCGCGCTATTGGTTAGACGTTAGATTTTGGTTTTAGGAGGGGTTTTTGGGAAAATTCCTCCTCACTTAACCTCTCTCTCTTCTTTATTTTGTGTGGTCGGCATTGGTGGGAGGCAGATTTTTCAACAGAGTCTCCGCCAAGCTCCTCCCCTTTCTCTTTGCCACCGAGCCAGCCTCCGTGTTTTCCTCCTGCCGCCTCACCTCGGGCGCCACCTCGCCGCTCACCTCTGGCGCTCGGCCTCTCCGGTGTTGCTCTCAAGGCCGCCACACCTCGGCGCTCTTCCTCGGGCGCCGCCTCACCTCGGCGCGCCTCGCTCGCTGCTCTCAAGGCCGCTGACCTCGCCTCCCGCCGACGGCGCTTCTCCCAAAGAATCTCAAGAAGAAGAAGATTAAGAGAGTACCTTTCTCCCCCCACCTCCCTCCGCCCTCCATGGATTGGTTTTAAGGTATTTTAGATTGGGTATTTTCGGTGCTTGCTAGGTGTTTGATGAAATGCCTAGCTAGGTTTCATGAGGATGAAATGATGTTGCATGCATAAATGTGCGATTGATGCTCATTAGAAATTATATATATATATATAAATGCTGTGATTGATTTCCCCCCCCCCAAATCGATTGAGTGCTGGGAATCTAAGCATCAGGTTCTTTATACCCTTGTTTTTGGTTTTTGGAGATTGTGATGGGGTGATGTATGTTAGTCAGTGCTTTGAGACCCTGATTTATGTGCTTGTAAATTTTGATTGATGCTTAATGAGCTATATCCATTTGTGGGCTTGATGATTAATAGTAGGCTAAGATTGGTGTACTGGTCTTCTATGCTATGATCAATTGAAGTATATGCATGTAAGAATTCGAGACAAGCATGATTGAGAAGCATGAAGCTAATGGCATTGCCTTGGCATAAATCTGTTGTAACATTCCCAATTTCGGGTTTCTGCTAAAAGCTAATTTAAAGTAATTAATTTCAAATTTTGGTATTTCCTCGGTGTTCTAATTAACCTGGCATCCATATCCTTCCGAAATTAAACTTCAATCCTTTATCGTCCGCAAAGTCAGAATTCCTAATTCAGGTCCTTATTCGAAATTTCACCTACATTCCAAAATACTCTAAAAATCCCAAAACCTATTGCATTAGGTTCCAAATATTCCAAAATATTTTTAAGAATTTTCTCAAGATTTTTGGAATCTATTTGCTATTTTATTTCTCGCGGTCTTTCATCGTAATCAGTATATTCTTTTCAGAATAATCTAAATTCAAAAATTCATCAAAATTCAGTGAAACTAATTTTATTGGGTTCCAAATAATCTCTAGTATTTTTAGAAATTTTTCCAAGATTTTTAGATCATTTTTACTATTTTATTCCTCGCGCTTTTGTCTCTTCATTTCTTCCAACCAACGAGAAAGCGACACGTGGCATGTCACTGTTCATCATCTTCTTCCTCGCGTCAATGCCATGAGCAGAAATTTCAAGTTTTGACTCCATCTTGAAATGCTCAAAACTCTCTCCACGATTGTCCGAATCCAGTGAAATTTGAAGTGTTACAACGGCGTTGTAATGGAGATTGATTACCCTACTGTTGCTCATTCTGAAATCAAGTGAAACGGTCGCTGCAATCAATTCTTTGCCGCTTTTGTTTTAGCCATAACTCTTCCGCTTTTCATCTCTCTGAGCGTGTGAGTATCTCAAATGAGCGTATTGATGTCCTCTACACCGTGCTCACATTGCCCCTTTGGTTCTCAGATCATTTCCCATCCCAAAACTCAAGAAAACCGTGACGCTCGACATCCTCCAAAGACACCAATGAAGCCATCTCTTGTTCTCGTGAGTTTCTAGACAAACCAACCATGTCACTTTGTGCCCCTTGCTTCCAGAACACAACCATTCAATCGGATTTGATTTTCGCAGCTTTGACCTCGGATTTCGAGTTTGTTCGTCGTCGGGCCGCCGCCCAATCGTCAGCCAATTTCTTCCGATTGGGCACGAACTAATTCAATTCCTTGCACCAGAGACTCCCTTGATGCTAGCTACACCGGCTTCACCTTAGTTTCGAGAAATTTTGCATTTTCGGTGAGTTTGAACATCATGCCGACGGCCGCTTTTTTGTCGCCGGCTTTTCTCATAGTGGTTTCATTGCGTTTCGCCGCCATTGGCCGATGTTTCGGCTCAAGGCCGCTTTGCCTCCTCCTCCGCCGCTTGCTATTGCCAGAGTTCACGGCCGTCATGCTTGCTCCCTCGCTACCAAGGCCGGCAATACTGTTGTCCAGCCTTTCCGCCACGCTACTGAGTCGCCCTAACGGTTCATCACCGCCACCTCCTCGCCACACCGCCATGTTCCTCGCCGATGCTGCTTTTTCTTTGTTTTTTTCCATGGCGCTTATTCTTCAGACAAAGCATGTATAGCACCGCCATTTCACAATTTCGCGATTTTAGTTCTTGTCAAACTTCCTTTGACCCGTTCTCCTCCATCCGAACTCCGAATTGAGTGATTCAAATTTCTAAATTCATCTAAATTCAAGATATTTCTGCCAGTACTAATTTTGTAATTTTTGGATTTATCCTATTTTATTTTATTCATTTGGTTGTACCGTTTTGCGCATAGCCGAAGAGTTTGCCGGATCTGTCGACGCCATCGTTGACCCTCAAGACTTCAACGCCTCCGCTATAACTGAAGGCAAGTCTCCTTGACGCACATTGATCCTATGGTTTGCAAATGTTTTACAAAAGTTTTATACCATGCATTGCTATTTATATAAAGATGATGTTAAATATAGGTTGGTAGTTAATTTGAATTGATAAATACCACCTTGATATTGAAATCCATGTTCATTTGTAACCTTAGATTGCTGTGATATATCATGATCATATTAGGTTGTGATATATTTTGTTTAGTGCGTTAGATGAGCTTAGTTGCGGAATTGATTAAAATACCTATGGATGGGTTGCTTTGAAAATGTTGTTGAAATGTGTTTTATTGAAACTGTAGTAAAGAGATTGCTGCTGTGATTGCAAAATAAAAATAAAATAAAAATGGTTTAGATTGGGGCGGAATGGTTTGTCGGTGGGTGCAGATGAGCATCGGTTCCGGTTTGAAAGCCGCCCTAATCAATTTAAGGACCGACGCTTATGACCGCCCATTCTAAGCATTACTGCAACCACATGTCAAATGGGCTCGACTGGCTGAATAATTTGTAGAAACCTAACTTAGACTCACTAGATGGTGGAATGTGGGTGCCGATGGAGGCAAGTCGATTTCCCACTGCAGCAAGAGGGGCTTTATATTGGGCGATGGAACCCTAATAGTGGTGAAACCTCAATGGGTGAGTCAGTTAGGCGATACATTGTAAAGGCTTTGTCATGATCTCTCGCCGCACACCAAAGGAAGTGTGTTCAGAGCGCTTGGCATTAAAGAGATGATCATGTCTTGTGGGTAAAGTTGTACACCTCTGCAGAGTTAAATCTATTCAATAGCCGTGTTTACTAGTCAAAGGCAAAGCGAAGAATGCTTTCATACTGGTAGACTTGGTTTTGGTTTTAGAAATAACTCGATGTTTTGTTTTGGGTTTCGAGTAGATGGAACTCTCGATATATATATTTGGCGATTGATCCAATCGTAGATGGAACTGCTTTTGATCATGACAGATAGAGTCATGAGTTGGTTTACCTTAATCTTTTAAACTGTAGGATAGAGCCTTTATACTAGTGATGGTAGATAGAGCCTTCACTAGAATATTAAATAATTCAATTGTTAAATAATTGTTTAAAATGTGCATTGTGAAAATTATTATTATGTATGGTTTGATAAAACTTGGCTTTATGCAAAAGAACCCTATTAAGCCTTTTCTTGGAAAGCCTTACATGTTGCATTTTTCTAGACTTGTGGAGTACGCTTGTACTCACATGCTACACACAAATTTTTCATCGAAAACTACCAAGATGCGCTTGAAGGCAACGAAGTTCTATGCCGAGGAGTTTGATGAAGATCGCCAGATAATCTAAGCTGCGCTTCCTAGTCGCCGCTTATGATGTTTTATGGGTTTTATCATTTTGTTATTTGTTTCACTGCAGTGAACTCGTGTCATGTGACCAGTGATGTAATAAATAGCCATGTGGCTGGTACTTTACATTTATGTTATTACTTGTTATGTTCTCGTTATGATTATCACTGCTTCACCGTGTGTACTAGCAACCGATCGGGACTAGTACGTAAATACACAGAGATTCTCGGATGGTAAACTGGGGTCTCAAAGAGGTGGTATCGAGCCTAACGATCAGAGGACACAACTTAGTTAGAATGGCAAAGCCTTAAGAATTAATATTTTTATAAAATATACTTATAAAATTTTAAGTTCCTCTACTTCTATCTTTTCTCGTTTTAGCGCCTTGTTCTTACCTCATCCTCTATTTAAAATTTGTTTACTGCCTTGTCTTGTTTCAAAATTTGTAGATGTCATTTACATCATTTTTGCCGCAATGGTCGGAGGATTCTGTGAGGAGCCTAGTGAAGAGGATTCTTCTCCTCGTGTTCCTGAGGAGGGTGAAGGGAGCAGTTAGTTTTAGTCTTTGTCTGTAGCACCTTTCTTTTGTCTACGTTATAACGTTATTAATTGTGTGTGATGGACTGTATCGTGCTTCTAAGCATTTGTGATATAGTCATCTTAATAAAACTATTTCGATTTAAATAAAGATTTCAGTTGGTGTTTTTTTCTCAGGTCGTTGTTCTTGTCGGGGATGTTGTTTAGTTTCCCTGTTTTCTTATCTTTGCTTTTCCCTCTTTCCTTGTGCTTTCCCCGTCCTTGGTTTCAGATGGAGAACCCAGGCAGAGGAAGGAGAGGAGGTCGTGGCCGTGGTCGTGGTCGTGGAAGAGATCAAATCCAGGATGAAGTGCCGATAGAACAACAGCAGTTCAATGAGAATAACCAGACACCGCCACCTCCAGCGCAGCAGAACCAAGTGCCACCCCCACCGCCAGCTCAACCACCAAGCATGGAGCAAATGATGGCCATGCAACTGCAGATACTTCGTGCCTTGGCGCAGAACGCCTGAACTCCGCCAGTAGCCCCTCGCTCAGTAAAGCAGCAAACCGCAGTCCAAGTTCGGGGAGTTCATGAGGACAAGACCTCCCACGTTCGCTGGATCAGCTGACCCTATTGAGGCTGATGACTGAATCAAGGATGTGGAAAAGAAGCTTTACCGTTCAAGGTAACGAATTTGAAAGTGTTCATTTTGCTTCCCATCGCCTTAAGGGCACCGCAAATTGGCCAGGAGAATTACCAAGTAGCCCATGCAGATGCTCAATCCATAACTTGGGATGAATTTGTTGAAGCTTTGGCTACCCATATTCCCAAGGGATTATGGAAATGAAGAGAAGAGAGTTTCATAAACCGCAGCAAGGAAATCTCTTTCGTAATATCTCAATAGATTTACCCACTGTCCGTGATATGTTATCGAGGATGTTGCCACCGATGAGGCAAAGATCTCGGCGCTTTATGGAGGGTCTTGACCAATCTCAAAGTGCAATTTAGTCTCTAATGACTTCCCACATTTCAAAGATATGGTGAATAAGTCTTTGGTTCAGAGGATGCCCAAAGTTAGTCAGATGAATCTAGGAAGAGGAAGATGGCTTTTCAGCTCATCGTGGCACCAGCAGCTTCTAGGCCACGCTTTCTTTCAACCTCACCCCATCGACCGGCAGCTTAGTGCTCCTGTGACTCGCTCCAGTTCAGCGCTAGTTCACTCAAGCCCCTGCTAGCAACGCAGGAAGTCAAGTTCTGAAGAACAACACACCACAGCAGAATCCAAGGCTTCAATCAGAGAGACATGGGGCATTACGCCAAGAATCGCCCCGGCGCAGCAGATGACCCCGCCTGGTTCAACCTGAACTACTCCACTGCGTCCCAAGACTACCAAGGAAGAGGAACGCCAGCAGACCACAGACTCGTGACTATCTAAGAGGACGTGTTAACCATGTCACTGTTGAAGAGGTCCAGGACGCACCTGACGTGGTGTATGGTAAGTTCTTTGTCAACTCGGTACCTGCCTCAGTTTTGTTTGATTCTGGTGCAACGCACTCATTCATATCAGAGTATCTGGTAAGAAAGTATGGATGGGATACAGTTCAGCTTAGAAATCCCTTATTAGTTCAATCCCCTGGTAAAGAACTAAGAACAACTGCTATTTGCCCAAAAAAGGTTAATCAATGAGGAGAGATGGGAATCAGTGTTTTTCTTGATTTGTAGGGGATCCGAATTTAGAACCCCAACTGATTAATCGAATAGAATTTAGTGATTTGGTGAAATTTGGTTGGATGTTTAATAGAGTGTTGTGACTTCATGTATAATCGTGGGCAGAGATGAGTTTGATAATCTGTGCTATAATTTGGGAATTTTGCTGTCCGCCCGGTTCCAATAGCTTGGTCGTGTAGGTGATGTGAATTCTTAAGTTGAGAAGAGTAGTGACTCGAGTTTTGGAGTCACGTGCGTGATAAGTACCCAACTTTGTTCTTTTGGGGGTTTTCGCTTTATCAATCGGTTCCTGTTGTACTTGTTGGTGTTCTTGTGGTGTTCAGAATTCGGGGACGAATTCTGTTAAAGGGGGGAAGAGTGTAATACCGCAAATGGTTTTTCCAAGGTTTTTAGCCGAGGTTGATTTTTGTTGTCTCTCAATTTTAACTTTCTTCTCAAAAAGTCCTGAGTTTTGCCGATTGCTTCTCGGAATGGGTGTTTCCTCCTTGCCGTTTAAGTTTTTGCGGCAAGTTGTCTATCCTAACAATTGTCGTTGCGCGCCAAGAATTAAATTATTTGGTTCGCGCTATTGGTTAGACGTTAGATTTTGGTTTTAGGAGGGGTTTTTGGGAAAATTCCTCCTCACTTAACCTCTCTCTTTATTTTGTTTGGTCGGCATTGGTGGGAGGCAGCAGATTTTTCATCAGAGAGTCATGCCAAGCTCCTCTCTTTTCTCTTTGGCACCGAGCCACCTGTATTTTCCTCCGCCTCCTCACCTAGCGTGTTCTCGGGCGCCGCCACTCGGCGCCTCGCTTCCTCACCGGCTGCCCTCACTCGCGCCGCTTGCCTCAAGGCCGACCTCGCCTCCTCCCCGCCGACGGCGCTCCCAAAGAATCGGCAAGAAGAAGATCGCAAAGAGCAGCCCTACAGCTCTCCCCCACCTCCCTCCTTCCTCCATGGATTGGTTTTAAGGTATTTTAGATTGGGTATTTTCGGTGCTTACTAGGTGTTTGATGAAATGCCTAGCTAGGTTTCATGAGGATGAAATGATGTTGCATGCATAAATGTGCGATTGATGCTCATTAGAAATTATATATATATAAATATTGTGATTGATTTCCCCCCAAAACCGATTGAGTGCTGGGAATCTAAGCATCATGTTCTTTATGCCCTTGTTTTTGGTTTTTGGAGATTGTGATGGGGTGATGTATGTTAGTCAGTGCTTTGAGACCCTGATTTATGTGCTTGTAAATTTTGATTGATGCTTAATGAGCTATATCCATCTGTGAGCTTAATGATTAATAGTAGGCTAAGATTGGTGTACTGGTCTTCTGTGCTATGATCAATTGAAGTATATGCATGTAAGAATTCGAGACAAGCATGATTGAGAAGCATGAAGCTAATGGCATTGCCTTGGCATAAATCTGCCTTGCATATAACTTCATAAATTTTGCATGATCATGTGTTGCTTGCTCATGTTTTATTGATTATTAGATCTTTGCTTACAAGGAATAGAGTACCAGAATGTTGATTTATACTCAATGCATATGTTTCATGTTGCATTTTCCTGAGATTTAATGGCACTAGTTCTAGTGATTTTGTTTAGATGGTTTGTTGTCTCAAGTTATTTTGTGTATATGTTCTAAATTCAGTCTTTCTTTAATCCTAGGAAGTCAAAAAAAATGCAAAAGAGTTGTTTTCTTTTGTCGCGGTTTCGAGTGTGCATAAGTTGAGTTGGATGATTATTGTTTAATTGCAGAGAAGGTTCTGTCGGGAGTGGCTTCAGCCGTATGCCACTCCATTCTTCGTCGGTAAAAGGCAAGTGCATTGTATTCGGTTGTGGCTTAGGTGGCCATTTGGTTTTGCAAGCATATAATTATCCATGCGTTATTTTACTATTTTTATGTTTGATTTTGCTTGCGATGTGATGAATGAGAATGGTTAATTGGTTATGCTATCGTTCAAACCTAGATTATATGCAAGTGCATCAATGTTTGTTTGTTATGTGTGTTGATTGTTGAAGCATATGCCTTGTCAATATGCCATGAGTTACATTTTATATATGCCTTGATGATGCTCCCTAGTATGATTAGGCTAATGGGAATATAAAAGATATAAGATTTGCGTTATGAAAATAGCTCGAATTGTGGTCATGATATGCGATTGTATGCTTATGTGAGTGTTGCTAATATATGTGACCTTATGGATATGAAAGTTGAGAATGGCCTTTTTGCATATATATGCTTATGAAATGTGTATCTTTGGAGTGAATGCTTTGTGGGTTGTTTGTTAGACCTCAGATAATCGCCAAATTGACATATTGCTATATCACACGTTCATAAGATTGCTTACTACTATGATAGATAAATGTGAATAATGAAGTTGTGAGGTTGGATTAATAGGAAAAGTTGATTTGCTATCTTGAAAATTGATTATGTCTTTGGTGCGAGTGTTAATGACCGATTGACCATGTTGATAAGATTTATTGAGAATATGGATACGAGTGTTGAGAAAGTGATTTGAATATTGAGAATGGTAATTTATGGGTGTGAGAAGTGGCTGGTGTTTATGTATTTGGCTAAGGCTATGCAAATGTGAGAACTGAATGTAGTTTGCAAATTTGTTTATGTTAATTGCATTCGTGCATTCATGATGGAAGGGGCGACCCATTCGACAGGGCCTCTCAGGCTCACATGTAGTGAGCACGAAAGTCCTACCTCGTAGTCCCGTGATAATGTGGTTGTATGGGAGCGAGTCAGTAAGAGTAGGCACCCTCCACCACGGGGTGGAAGGGGAATAAGAGGGTGCACACCTACGGGTGTGCACTTGGCCATACCGGTATGCGCTAAAGAAGAGATGAGACATGCATAATGCATCATATACAATGGGCTATTATGTGAATGAAATGCATGGTTGTGTTGCATTATATAGCATTGCAAATATGCATGAATTATTATGTGAATGAAAGCATAAAAGCATTTCATTGCATTGTGTATTGCGATTGATAAATGTTGTTTGATGAGAATGGAAAGAACAGGTTGAGAGTTGAGTCGTGGGCTCATCCAGAATTGATTTCCGAGGCATGGGTAAGGTTTTGTTACATTGTCGAGTTGGTTGAGGTAAGAGGAGCTGTTACTGCCCATGTTGCTGGATGTTTCAGCTAAGTAATGGTTATTTAAATGATGAAGTAATCGTGCTCTTACGTTTTGGATCTTTTATGAATTCAACTGTTTCCTTTATTTGCGGATGTCAATTTAAGGAACTGCTACTTGATGTCCTCTAATAGTTTCATTTTAGTCTAATGCATTACTTTTCCTACTTGTTGCACTTTGCTGAGTCTTGGACTCACGCTTGTTTGCTTCCTGTTCTAGGTGTCTTGAAGCTGTCTCGCCGGGATGGGAATAGTGGCACATACACGACTTTGGTCACTAATTCATTTACTGTCTCATAAAGTTTGGTTGTATCTAAATTGGTTGTAATATATTATCTCTTGCCCATTGTCCTTTCGAGCAATCGCTCCTTACGGCATTCCTGACGCAAACCCTTCATGAAAAGGGCCCCGTTAATCCTCATTCAACAGTAAGCTCATGGGGACCTCGCTTCCCAAATGTTGATATGATCACTTATTCATTTTTCTAGCATAAGCGGGATGATCCTAAAAATGTTTTAAAGTTAGTTTTGCATTATTTTGATTTTAGCTGAGGTGTTTCCTATACACATGTGTATACATATATTTATCCTTTACACTAGGGTCTTATTCCAATTCAAGTTCATTTCTTAAACATTCTATTGTTGTGTAGCAACTCTGTCATGATCCCTCTTGAGACATATTTATTTATTTATTTATTCATGTGTGCTACAGCTATTTACTAGGTGTATGTGTGCGTACATGTTTCCTTCTTTAGAATCACAATTGGTTTTAGGTAATTCTGAGTTCATTTACAAAAATTTTATACATGGCATATATTTGGGCTCTTTCTTTAAATTTGAATTTCAAATTCATCCATAGATCTTTTTCAAAATATTTTTGCATATTCTGGAAGAACTTGATTTTAGATGAATTTATAAATTTATTTCATTTCATTTAGATTAAAATTGTGAAAGATATTCACAATCAATTATTTTGGTTTATGAAATTCCAAAGAAAAATGGAAATACGTTTTTGGAACAGAGAAAGCATCTTTTACCGACACACTCGAGTTCCTTCGTACATCGACAGAGGGCCCGCTTGTCGCTGGAGACAGTAACAAAGTTCTTCGCTAGGGTCGGTTTAGGAGAGGTTTTTCGCGATCCTCTCAGAGGGTCGAGGATGCGCCAGAGGGGGTGAATAGGCGCTTATAAAAATCGATAGCTCACTAATTCAATTCACTCTAATACACCCCTATGTCAAAACCTAATCAATTTATATATGCGGAAGCGATAAACTAGGTTTTGACAATTAAAGCCTAAATCAACTAGGCTCACTAGTGCACTAACTAATTTATGTCTCTAAACAAGAATTGCTATATTGAATAAACAAATTACACTAAGCAATTCTAATGCATTCAAGCAATTGATCAATATACAATAATTAAAATGCTTGAATATAAATGAGACAAGAGACAACCGATATTTTTCCGTGGTGTTCGGAGACTTGCCGGCCTCCCTAGTCCACGCTTGAGGCTAGCCCGACCACTGGACCGGCCCCGCCGAGCACCCGCCTCTTTCCACTAGTCGTGGTTTTTCACGCCGCAGTAGGCTCAACCCAACCTTCACAAACTTGCCGCTTTCACACCTTGAGAGCTCTCACAAGACGACGCCACGCTTGCCTAGGAGTCGGCAACCTCCAAGAGTAATAAGCCGCCTCCGCTTGAACTTCACCGAGCACAACACATGCGCTCCATGCGATCACCAAGTGCAACACATGCACAAGGACCTCACTCAAGTGCAACACATGCACAAGAGCTCACTCAATCACTTCCTAATTGCAACACATGCAATTAGTCTCACTCTAAGCTCAAGAGGCAAATGGAGAAGAGCAACACATGCACACAACTCCCACACACAAAGAATAATACAAAGAACTAAAACCAAATGACGAAAACACATTTCGCCAACAACTCAAGATCTATTTGCAAAACGATACAAATCAAACTCGAAGTTTATGAGATTAATCCCCTAGCCATGTGAAGGTCAACACAAGACCCGGTCAACTTGCCAACACTCGCTGCAAGCCCCACTCACATGCTCTCGATACCGGACTCATAAACCTCGCTTTATTCGCAGACAACGAACTTGCAAATAACACGATAAACATCATTTCATGCTTGAGCACTACTTTTGCAACATATGCAAAAGTCTAGCTCCAAGCAACATCAAATCAAGATGCATGAACTCTTTAATTGCAACACATGCAATTTCTAGTTCAATGCAACACCAAATCGAACTAACACCAAAACCAAATCTCAAGTATGAGCTCTTTACTCGCAACACATGCAAGCCTCTAGCTCCAAACACACAAACACTAAATCATGCTTGAGCTCTCTCCTTTGCAACACATGCAAAACTTAGCTCCAAGCAAACTCACGGTTTTATAAAGATTGTTTTATAACCAAAACATGAAGGCCAACTAATGCAACACATGCAAAAGTGAACTTCACGAAAAGCCAACGACTAGCTTATCCTATTTGCAACACATGCAAATCAAAGCATAATGCTAAAACCAAATACAACCAAGCATAAGTTTAACCCATTCGCAACACATGCCAAATGGTTAACCTCATGCAAAAACCAAATCCAAATGGTTTGAGCTCGAGTGAACGCGAATGAGATCACCAACACATGATGAAGCTCTGCCAAAGAGGCAACCCTCTTAATAGAACGGCGGTAAAACCTAGACACAAAGACTACAAAAGTCCTTAGCCTATCTAGTTATACCTTTCGCCAAGACAAGCAATCCCCTTTGGGGTCTTTATAATCATCGATATTTGCTCCCCGGATATCAACTTGACTTCATTTCTTCGATCCATTCTGACGCCCATCAACTCATGACGCCGTTCTTGTCCCGCTTCTCATCCATCTTTGGACCTAACTCAAACATAACTCATGAAACTTGTTAGTCCAAGATGCATGGTTGTCTCAATCATCTCTTGCACTCCATTAACACATAATGGATGCCTTTAGATCAATTGAGCACAACCCTAAATCAATTGAAATGATTTATATGTCTTAAGTACAATAATGCAACTCATGCCTTATCATACTTAAGAACTATTCATTTGTCCTTTCTTAATCACGAAACACCATCAACACATGATGAAGTGTTCTCTAATGATTAACACGATAAATGAACTCAATTTAAATTATCATTTAAATTGATTCTTCAAGTTAGAGTGTGAACTCCCCTAAATATGTGCATCCATGTAATATATGGATTGGGAAACATGATACACATTTTGTGGTTAATATAACAGGATATTCATACTTTAACTTGACTCCAAAGTATGCAACTAATATTAAGATGAATATGCAAACATACCTTGGGTTTTCCATTTTTCAATGCGATGAGACTAAACAAAGATATTCTAAATAAACAAGTTAGTCTCCATACACGATTTGTCATTAATAATAATATCGCATTAGGGATAATCTTAATACGAGATTTGTCATTAATAATAGATTAGATTTGTCATTAACACCAAAACCATAACTAATGAAGGTTGAACTTACAATCTCCCCTTTGGTGATTAATGACAAATCCAAGCTTAATGAGCACATTTGGGTTAAAACTAACATGTTGAGAGAATTTAAGCTAATTGAAAACACATATGCATATTAATTCTCCCCCTTAATCATATTAAGCATACTTTTTAAACCAAATGATATTAAGCTTCCTAATTCTCCCCCTTTTGGCATTAGGCACCAAAAATGGAAAACTAAAAGATTAACTTGAAGAACATTCCACCCTTTTGGCAAACATATATCATTTAATAAGATGATTTATCATTATCTCCCCTTTGGCATTTAACTTAAGAAATAATTCTCCTTTGGCATTTCATTATTCTCCCCTTTTACTTTAATCATTCTCCCTTTTGGCATTTAACAATTTCTTTTAGGGTCATATCTAATGAAGGTCATTCAAGAATTTGAAAGGATACTAATGACCTTGGCAATGGAATTTGAAAAACTTAAGCCAAATGAAAAAGATAGGCAATGAAATCCCAAATGAAAAGGATATACAAGGAATAAAACAAGTTTTCATTTGAAATATGGCCTGATACTAAAAGAAGAAAAACTCGAGAATAGACCATATTCGGATTTTGGATACCACTTTAAAAGAAATAAGCACTTTGCAAATATGGATACCACTTGTAAATACAAATAAGCATAAAAAGCAATGAAGGGTATCGCACGGTTTATTTGAAACGATTCAAATAATTCACTCTCATTTTATTAGGCTTTGCAAATTTCAATATGATTCTTTTAAAGAATCCAACACTTTGCCTAATAGGGACAAACGAGGAACCCAAAGGAATAGATACCACTTGAGACAATTGATACCACTTGTAAAATTAATCTCAAGGGCTTGCTTGAAGATCCAAAAGAAATGAGCATTTGAAAATTTTAATTTGAAGAACAATGCTCAACTTGAGATTTTCCTCTCTTATGTATTTCAACACATAAAGGCTCTCACACAGAGAAATCTTAAGCGGTTGAACTTACAATTTTAGCTTGAGAGGAAAAATCTTAATCAAGAATGTGGGTATCGGAGTAATGCTACAAGGAGGCAATGAGCATACCACTTGTAGGAAATAATTGAATTTAACGATACCACTTGAAAAGATTTATTTAACCAAGGATATCACTAGAAGGAATGAGCAATGACCTCAATGATATCACTTGTAGAAAATAGGAACTCAATGATACCACTTAAAAGGAATCCATATAATCAAGGATATCTTATAAGAAATGAGCAATAAAGTCCAAGATACCATTTGGAGAAAAGAATCTCAATTATATCACTTGTAAGCATATGGATGAATAAATCCTCAATTGATACCACTTAGGATCAACTCACGAAGAATTGATACCACTTGAAATAATTTATCGATAAGATCGATGGGTATCGAGCAATATAATCGAGCATCATATACTTACGTATCAAAAGTTCAAGAAGGATCAATAAAATCTCAAAGATTTAGTATCAGAGCACAATAAAGACATGATCTCACTTGGAAGCATTAAAGTGCCCCAAAACTTGCAATGAATAAACTCCCCAAGATGTTTAATGAATGAATCATGGAGTTATTTGCATTTGAATTGCACAAGTTTTGTCTTTTCAAAAGATCAAGTGAAAAACACTCTTTAAAATAATTAAAGTGCTCATAACTAATACCACTTGAAAACTTGATCAAATAAATTTTAGAATTTTTCAAATTTTGCACAAATAAACTTTGGGATCATAAGAAGTTATTGCAAAAAGAATTTTTGAAAAAGGAATTACCAATAAAAAGATATTCAAGAGCAAACCTCGAGAAAATTCTGAAAAATCAGAATCGCTTGTGCCATGGCCGGTCCAACGGCTTGGGCCCGTCCAACTGCCCTAGGGGCGGTCCAACCAAGAAGAGGGTCGGTCCAACTGCCCGACAGTCAAAACCCGACTTTTTGCAAATTTTGGCAAAAACGATTCAAACGAAGTCCAGAAAACTTGAAATTTTGCAGAGATGAACTTTGGACTTATTAGAAGGTTTTGCAAAAAGAATTTTCTCAAAATAAATTTTATTTTGAAAGATATGGCAATTTGCGCTTTGAGGCAAAAAACGAAAATCGATTTTCACAAAATGCCTCAAATTGCACTTCAATTTGGATTTCATGCAATTTTGATTTTCATGGCTTAGATTGGTGTATCAAGAAAGTTTATAGCCAAGATTTAATATGAAATCCAACTCGAATGCCATAATTTTTGCATATTGCTAGAATAGGCTATTTTGGATTAAATCAAATCGCTTTTGAGCCAAAATTAGATTTCAACATAGAGTTTTCATTTTGAGAACTTGTAAAACATTTGAAATACATAATAGAATACTTTTACAAGTCTTTTCACAAATTTGGGCCTTTTAAATATGATTTTTGACTTTTGTCCTAAATAGTCCAATGAAGAAGCAAAGTCAAATCCAATTTAACACAAAACTTCAAATAAAGTAAGGGTAAGATATATGGATTTGAATTTTGTGTATGAGTCTAAAATACCATTTTGAATCACAATTCTACACAAGAATTGATCCAAATGGTGAAACTCACTAAGTGCAATAGTATGACCATTACGGGTCAAGTATGGTTTTTCACGAAGTTTCAAAATCAAATATCTTTTGACAAGTTGGTCTTTTGAAAATCTTTTGAACACGAAAGTTGTTAAGAATGACCAACTCTAGGATTTTTGTTTTGGAAATACTTTCAAAATCCTTTTACTTTTAATTCTATGAAAATTATAAGTTTAAATCAAAATCAAGATACTAGTAACTAGTTTTTGGAGTTAAAACTCATTTTCTTTTCAAAATAGATTTTGTAAAGCCAAAACCTTTGAGAAACATTTCAAAAGCATTTGTATACAATTTTCAACTAGTTTTTCACAAGATTAGTAATAGTATTCAATATTTTGACTTTTGGCTAAATAGTTGATTTTGAAAATATATATATATGCACTTATTATTAATATGGGCACACGAGGATGTGGTACACATGAATATGAATTAACACTCCCTAAATGTGCCACTACCTAACTTGCTCAAGATTGCAATAAGAGAATAGATAAGAGGCGAGAGCAGTGGCTATAACAAGTAATCTAAATTGATATTCATTAATATTGCATTATAACCTACACAAGGCTATAAGTTTAAATAATAATCAATTTAAATACTTGTTACCCGAGATGGCATTGGCTCATGATGGACTTTGATAATCTTCTTGCTTGACACCACTTGTAGACTAATGTAATCCTTCTCCTCTTGATGTGCAAGCGCCCAATCCATCTCTTTATTGCCTAAACATCTTTTAGACGGATTTTGGTACCCAATCCTTGTTGGGTCCGACAATGTTAGTCACAAGAGTTTTAGGAACCCAAATGGTCCTAATTTTAGCATTATTGAAATGACTAACATGACTAGGAATAGTTTTACAGAATTATTCCTCCTAAACAAAATATTTGGATTTAAGTGAGAGGACTTAGGAGGGCATTGATATTTTGCAAAACTATTTCTAGTTTGATCTCTTCTAAGCGTATGATAATTGAAATTGTGAAACGGCTTAGAGGATCTAGCAATTTTAGCATATGTTTTGTTATTATTATTTTTCCTAAGCATATGATCATCATGATTTTTCTTAGTCTTAGGAAATTTAGCATTTTTAGCAAACATATTACTAGAATTACTCTTCCTATGCAAATGAATATCATTTTTAGCTCAAGATAGGGATTTTACAAGCTTGGCAAACACATTGCCATTCTTGTCCTTCCTAAGCAAATAATTTTCATTAATGAGAATAGGCTTAGGAGTTATACCTTTGGGACAATCTCACCGAAGTGTCCTTTTTCCGCAATTGAAGCACGTTACGCCGCTTGGTCCTCTCTTGACCTTCTTGTTGTGCTCAATGCCTTTGCCTCATAGTCGGTGTTGTGGCCTTGTTATCCACTTGATTAGGGCACACGGAGGCGAGATGGCCCTTCTTGTTGCACGCCAAACACTTGATGGTTTCGAGTGACGCGACGTTGTGCCTTGTCTTGCTATTCTCCTCTTGGAGTTGTAGCCGAGTCCTCGCTTGTCTTGAGGCGCCTTGGTTTGCTCAAGATTTCGCCGAGGAGGGCTTTTCCTTAATGCACCTCTTCAAGTCATCTTCCAATTTGATGACTTGGGCCTTGAGCTCATTGTTTTCTTCTACAAGATTAGTATCTAAACACATAGAAGAACTCGAAACAATTTCATTAGAGCAACAAGGCAAATCATCGCTAGAGGTGGATATGCAATTATTTGATGAATTATTTGTAATTGGAATGGAGTGAGGCAATTCATCAATTAAATCACATTGTATAGCAATATCCACACTAGCTTTACTAAATTCCTTGAAAAGGAGTTTTTCATGATTTTCTTTTAGAACATCATAATCATTTTGAAGTGAATCATGTTCTAATTTCAAAACTTTGTATTTCTTTTTCTCCTTTCCAAGAAATTCATTTAGCTCCTCTAATAAATTCATAAGTTCATCATAAGAGGGCTCATCTTCGTCGTCACTCACCTTATTCTTACCTTTCGCCATAAAGCAACGAATTTTTGATGGGATTGAACAATCGCTGCCGCTGAGGCGGAGGTTGAGGTTAATGGAGATGTCGGTTCATCGCTTGATGTTGATGTTGAAAGATCATCAACCGACATCACTTCTTCAATGCAATCTTCAATTGATGTGGATGATTCAAATAATTCTTGAAGCTTGATCCACATATCATGCGCGCTCTTGAGATTGCATATGAGTTTAAACACATCTATGCTCACAACGCTAAATAAAGCATTAGTAGCTTGAGCGTCGAGATGTAGACATTTCTCCTCTCCTTTAGTTGGAGCAATTTCATTTAGTGGAGAAGAAATGCCGACATCTACGATCCACCAAATTTGTGGGCTCATGGATTTAAAATGATTAATCATAAATATTTTCCATGAAGCATAATTTGAGCCACTAAGCATTTGTGGATCGTGAGAGTGCACTAGACCACTATGCGCCATCCTTTTACTCTCTAGACTGCTAAGCCTAAAATGAGAATGACCGTGGCTCGATACCACTTGTAGGGTCGAGGATGCGCTTAGAGGGGGTGAATAGGCTTTATAAAAATCGATAGCTCACTAATTCAATTCACTCTAATACACCCCTATGTCAAAACCTAATCAATTTATATATGCGAAGTTTATAAACTAGGTTTTGACAATTAAAGCCTAAATCAACTAGGCTCACTAGTGCACTAACAAATTTATGTCTCTAAACAAGAATTGCTATATTGAATAAACAAATTACACTAAGCAATTCTAATGCATTCAAGCAATTGATCAATATACAATAATTAAAATGCTTGAATATAAATGAGACAAGAGACAACCGATATTTTTCCGTGGTGTTCGGAGACTTGCTTGGCCTCCCTAGTCCACGTTGAGGCTAGCCCGACCACTCTGACTGCCCCGCCGAGCACCCGCCTCTTTCCACTAGTCGTGGTTTTTCACGCCACCAGGCTCAACCCGAACCTTCACAAACTTGCCGGGCTTTCACACCTTGAGAGTTCCCTGCCAAGACGACGCCACGCCTGCCTAGGAGTCGGCAACCTCCAAGAGTAATAAGCCGCCTCCGCTTGAACTTCACCGAGCACAACACATGCGCTCCGGCGATCACCAAGTGCAACACATGCACAAGGACCTCACTCAAGTGCAACACATGCACAAGAGCTCACTCAATCACTTCCTAATTGCAACACATGCAATTAGTCTCACTCTTAAGCTCAAGAGGCAAATGGAGAAGAGCAACACATGCACACAACTCCCACACACAAAGAACAATACCAAAGAACAAAACCAAATGACGAAAACACATTTCGCCAACAACTCAAGATCTATTTGCAAAACGATACAAATCAAACTCGAGTTTATGAGATTAATCCCCTAGCCATGTGAAGGTCAACACAAGACCCGGTCAACTTGCCAACACTCGCTGCAAGCCCCACTCACATGCTCTCGGATACCGGACTCATAAACCTCGCTTTATTCGCACAACGAACTTGCAAATAACACGATAAACATCATTTCATGCTTGAGCACTACTTTTGCAACATATGCAAAAGTCTAGCTCCAAGCAACATCAAATCAAGATGCATGAACTCTTTAATTGCAACACATGCAATTCTCTAGTTCAATGCAACACCAAATCGAACTAACACCAAAACCAAATCTCAAGTATGAGCTCTTTACTCGCAACACATGCAAGCCTCTAGCTCCAAACACACAAACACTAAATCATGCTTGAGCTCTCCTTTTGCAACACATGCAAAACTTAGCTCCAAGCAAACTCACGGTTTTATAAAGATTGTTTTATAACCAAAACATGAAGCGCAACTAATGCAACACATGCAAAAGTGAACTTCACGCTAAAAGCCAACGCACTAGCTTATCCTATTTGCAACACATGCAAATCAAAGCATAATGCGAAAACCAAATACAACCAAGCATAAGTTTAACCCATTCGCAACACATGCCAAATGGTTAACCCTCATGCAAAAACCAAATCCAAATGGTTTGAGCTCGAGTGAACGCGAATGAGATCACCAACACATGATGAAGCTCTGCTTAAAGAGGCAACCCTCTTAATAGAACGGGTAAAACCTTAGACACAAAGACTACAAAAGTCCTTAGCCTATCTAGTTATACCTTTCACCGCCAAGACAAGCAATTCCTTTGGGGTCTTTATAATCATCGTGATATTTGCTCCCCGGATATCAACTTGACTTCATTTCTTCGATCCATTCTTGACGCCCATCAACTCATGACGTCGTTCTTGTCCCGCTTCTCATCCATCTTTGGACCTAACTCAAACATAACTCATGAAACTTGTTAGTCCAAGATGCATGGTTGTCTCAATCATCTCTTGCACTCCATTAACACATAATGGATGCCTTTAGATCAATTGAGCACAACCCTAAATCAATTGAAATGATTTAAGTATGTCTTAAGTACAATAATGCAACTCATGCCTTATCATACTTTAAGAACTATTCATTTGTCCTTTCTTAATCACGAAACACCATCAACACATGATGAAGTGTTCTCTAATGATTAACACGACAAATGAACTCAATTTAAATTATCATTTAAATTGATTCTTCAAGTTAGAGTGTGAACTCCCCTAAATATGTGCATCCATGTAATATATGGATTGGGAAACATGATACACATTTTGTGGTTAATATAACAGGATATTCATACTTTAACTTGACTCCAAAGTATGCAACTAATATTAAGATGAATATGCAAACATACCTTGGGTTTTCCATTTTTCAATGCGATGAGACTAAACAAAGATATTCTAAATAAACAAGTTAGTCTCCATACACGATTTGTCATTAATAATAATATCGCATTAGGGATAATCTTAATACGAGATTTGTCATTAACAATAGATTAGATTTGTCATTAACACCAAAACCATAACTAATGAAGGTTGAACTTACATCCTCTGGTGACGGTGAGGGCACTGGGAGAGGGAGCTCAGCGAGACACATCCGATGACGGTACTGATTTGGCCAGAGACAGCCTGAGGCGAGCTACCACCGAGGAGAGGCGGCGGCGCTAATGGCGGGTTGGTCGGAGGAAGAACTAAGGCAAGAGAGCTGGAATGGGTAACGGATTTAGCTTCTAGGGGTCACGGGGGTTCCGTTTTTGGGGTTGGTTCGGCCGGAGAGACACCGGATTGAGCTGCCGTCGGATGACCTGACTGAGGAAGGAGGCGCACGACAGCGGAGAGTTTTGGCATGAAAATTGGTAAAGTATTTTGAGGGCTTTTGAACATTAGAAGGTGTAAATGATGTACCCGGAAGGAATTTGGAAATGGGTTGCTCTATCGCTCGAATTGATCTCAGCTTGGAGCTTTGAAGCCTTCGGCCTTAGCGGAAAAGCACAAGAATTGAGGAGGTTCCGGTTGAGAAGAGAAAGGGGAAAGATGAGGGAGAGTGAGAGCGCAACTCAGGTGATTGCTTGGCGCCTTTTATAGGTGAGGAATGGATGAGCTTAGCCGAATTAAGTCTGGTCCCGGCTGGAAGCTCCACCGGACACAACAAGAGGGAATAATGGCTGCACATGAGGAGGCATGATGGCTCGCGGGAAGCACGGAGGAGGTGGCCGCGTGGAGTCATCGTGTCGGAGGTTCATTGGCCAGGCGGCGCTCATGGCAGAGGAGTGACGCCAGCCACAGGAGCACGAAGAAGAGCTCGGCTCGGGGCACTAGCGAACGGAGGAAGAAGACAATGTGCAAGAGAGGCTGGCGAGTGGCCCAAAATAGGAAACCAGCTCCACTTGACAGAGAAAGAAATGGGGGAGCCGAGCAAAATTCAAAAAGAACATTAGGCTGAGTCGAGTAGGCTTTAATGGATTGGTTTTGTGTCTCATAAAAAATTTATGATAATTTTTGTGTGCAATGGTTTGTCAGTTATCTTGCTACTTTAGAAATTTCAGGGGAAAATATTACCCACATAATTTATAATAATTCTAACAAGATATAGTGCACATATTTTTGTTTTGGATTTATCAGAGAGATTAAATCTTATCAAAACTTTTTGAAACTTTTTATAGGAGTTCCTCTTGATAGTAGTATCCTTCAGTTAAATTTCAGATTTAAATATTTTGTATTTAATTTATTAAAATTCGACAATCGATTACTAGTTTTCTAATATCTCTGCTTTTGAATTTTTAAATATCACATATTAATTTATTAATTTCTGAATTTTTACAGTAGATTAATTTATGACTCAGAATATTTTCATTTAATTTACATTTTTAACCATTGCTAGTCAAGATACATTAAATAGCTTTTAATTCATGTATAAATGCTTGATATGACATTTTAAAATTTTTAAATGAGTCACCGGAGATTTCGAGATTAAGTAAAATTTTTATTTATTTTATTGTTGTAATCTTTTGCTTCTCTCTTTATCCATTATTTCAATTTATACTAAAAGCATTTCTTAAGAACCAAAATTCAAGTAAATTTATGGTTTAATGAAATTTCAAAGTAAATTTTATTCTCAACTCATTTTGATATTTTGATTGATTTGAAATTTTACTTTTGCAGCTCATCCTTTGATTAAGGTTGGATTTCAAGGTATTGAGATGAAAATTAATATTTTAATTCATTCTCTGATTTCTAATTAGAAATCTTATTCAATTTCATTTTTAAATTTTAAATTTTTATTTTTCATATATTTAAATTTTCAGGATGTTACAATTGGACTACTAGATCATTGGATTATTCAATGCTTGGGAAGAGCTGTGAGTATTTCTTATCAGCAAACTTGCCTTTACAAATTCCGTTTAAGAAATTGCAACTTGATTTATAAATTAAAATCTGCATTATGTAAAAGTAACTTAGAAGCCTCCTTTGATTTAGCTTGCATTTATTACATTTACAAATACCACCTTAAGTCTTGCTGAGTACGAAAGTACTCAACCTTACTTATTTTACTATTTTAGGTGATTGCGAAGCTTCGAAGAATACCTTTGTCGCAGGACACGGGAAATTCAATTCAAGCGACCTTTCTAGGGTTTATGCCTTGTCAGATGCCTGAGGGTTAGATGGGCACACTACAAGACCTTGCTTCTTCTGTGCTATATTAAATACTCTGAATTGTAAATATCCATTGTACAACTAGGCTTCCACATTAATATATTGATGTATGGTTGTGATTCCAATTGTTGTAAATGTGCGTACTAACTACTGATTAGAGACTAGTACGGAATGCACATTAGATTTCTATTTTTGCATTTTTGCAAAAATGGGGGTCGTTTCATTATTTTACTAGACATTAAAATTCACAATTTCATAACTATTTTTGTACGACTCCAAACATAACAAACCATAGAATCTATAGAATCTAGGGAAAACTATATAGATTTCTATAGTTATAAACAAAAATTTAATTCAGCCATTATCTAGTTCTAAACAACAGATTAACGCAACTGCTCTCCGAAGTGATGGTTTCTGGATAGCGAGATTCTACATGTCATAACTTTCAAACCGCTTAACTAAATTTTGCATTCTTATACTTTAATTAAACTTTCTACAATAATACACATTTTTCGTAACCTAGACATGCCATGAAACTAACCATAGATATCCAAAACTTACATTGTAAAGAAAGACCACTATTAAACGAGTATCGATCTCTTCCAAACTCCATCCTGGTGCTCTCCAACTATCATATCTACCAACAAAATAACCATAACATAGCTCCAATATAGCGCCAACATGATCAATGACAATCTAGGGTTTGTAACTGTGTCCCAAAAATCCACCGAAAACATCGATGTCAATGATCCTCTATGATCCCCACCCGTTCCCAGCTCCTTCACGCTTCTTGAAACTCCTGCACCATATCCTCCAAGATCTTCACCACCTCGTGCACATGGTGACGCGAGCGGACCTCAGTGTTATTGATATGCCCTAGAGGCGATCATGTGAGATGATTGTATCATACGTCTATGTTCATGTACTTATCAGTTCCATGAATAAATGTCACTCCTTTGTTTATTGAGTATGACTTAATTGTGAAACACATTGGTTATATGATATTATTCTAAACGATCCCTGGTCACATATCATTATGTGGGACAATAGTGATTTGACCAAAGACATGTATTGATTGATGGTAATGTTTCACATACCATAGATATGGAGATATCAAATCAATAATGTGGGCACATGTTAGAGAACATGGGGTTGGATAGACCCGCCCGAGACAACCGATGAGATTGTTATCTTAGAAGTGCCATTAGGGTGTAGTCTCGAGTGGTATACCTATACGATCCTTTGACCTAAGATTTTTATTGATTCTCAGCATGTGTAATTGTATACTTTGGGGCTATCAAACACTTCTCCGTAGCAGGGGAGTTATAAAGGTAGCTTACGAGTATGGCATGAAACATGACGTGAGATATAAGAGATCAAGATGGAATTTGCCCCTCCTTGATAACGAGAGAGATATCTCTGGGCCCCTCGGTGTGGATGGATAAGGAAAAGTGCATGGCCACGCCAAAGTGATTAAAGTGTTAATCACTTAATTATATCCATTACATTGACGAGTGAATGGGTCGAGCTATCACAAGGATGGCACGATCTTGCCTTGAGTTTGACCGTATCGCGTGGCAAAAGGATTGGTATATGAGTATATCAAGGTTCAACCGATACGATCACTCTGTGCATTCGGGGACAACATGTCCTGCTAGGAACCATCGTTGTCCGATGGTCTGAAAAGAGGTTTCAGGCCATGGCCGCTTATGCATGAACCTAACGGGTCACACACTTAACGGGTTGGATCATGTCCGATGGATTGGATCCATTAGTGGGTTTACACGGATTTGGATCCTCTGGCGCCTTAATGGATTTCTACTGTAGAAGATCCATTAGTGTGAGTCCTAGTGGGCTTCTATCATAGAAGGCCCGTTAGTGCATTCTATATAAAGGGGCGGTGGGGGGTGTGCAGCCGAGAGGTTCTCCCCACCACAAACCCTAGCCGCACGCGTGGGTGCTAGCACACCAGCAAGGTGATCCTACCTCGACGTGTGGATACCGTGAGGCGCCACAGCATCCGCCTCGCGCTGTTTGGCGAGAACGCCTACTTCCTCTACAATACAGTGCGCGATCGCGAGGAGGAGACAATCAACTCTGGCATCTACTACTGTACTTTGGAGTACGCGGGGACGCTTCACCCACTCTTCTTCCGCTGCTAACGTGCTCCAAGGGTAATGATCTATGATCCACTACTCGTATGTATCCTGGTTGAATGCGTAGAAAATTTTATTTTCGGCTAACGTAGCGCCTTCACTCAGATCGTCTGCTTGGTTTGACGGGGGAACGCAAGAAATTAAGATGATGGAGATATCGCTGGGGCACGCACAGAGCACTGCTGACACAGCTCGACCAGAGCAATGGTTGCAGCTAGGGTTGTGTACCTTAGAGGTCGAGGCTGACTCGTCTCCACCCGGCCTGGCCCACATTTTTCTTTAATTTTTGGAATATCACAATTTGTCCTTTGTCAAAAGCATTACTCGGTCATTGTCCAATAATGCAAGGATTGTTGCCTTGTTGGTTCTAGGCTTGGATCGGCAAGCGCAAAGGTCACGACCTGCAGATCGATGCACGCCCCAGAAACTCATGCGCATGCACACACGCTATCACAGAGTTTACTTGAAATCAATCACTGATCTCTTTCACAAAAACACACACATACATGCATAAGAGATCAACACACTCACACGTACGAGGAAGGATCAAAGATAAAAAGAAGAGACAGGTACGTCCACACTCATGTCTCTACTCTGATATTTTCTTGACACCTCACAACGATACAAGTTAAACATTTAAATACTAACTCAACTCAGCTAACAAACACCAACTAATTGAAACTAAGGGTGTGTTTAGTAGGACTCCATCTCTATTAGATCTGTGGATCTAATGGAACTGGGTATTCCTACCTTCACCAAATCCGTGGAGCTGTAGTTGTGAGTACATTAATTAAGAGTGTTTAGATGTCTCATTTTATTTATATTTTAGACCAAAAATATAAACTTAATTTATTTTATTTTAGCATATAAATTTCAGATCTCAAATGAAACTAGAATCTGAAGCTCTGCTAAACAACCCTAACTCCTGTGATCCGGATCCCTACACGCACGCCTCACGGCCTCAGGACTCGGCACCACAGCCTCTGACTGACTGACTCGCCCAATTCTGGTAAGTCCGCGCGCGACATTGTTATGCACATGCACTCTGACTTCCTCCAAATAACAGACAAATCTTGATTGCTACCGAAAGGACGGCATCCAGTGAAGCATTTACTGCCTATATATATATACACACACACTAATAGACCAAATTAGGTACCCCGTGCAAGACAAAATTTGGTACCATGCTGTCTGAAATTAATGTTCCTTAATCTTGGTAAGTGGTACACTGTCGTTATTTTACCGACAGTGACGTAAAAAGATCTTGAGTTGTGTGTGTGTATACACATTTTGTTCGCTCGTCATCGCGCGGTAAAAAATAAAAGTTCGTTGCACATAATGTTTTCGACTACGTAGTAATCATGGCGTATTTTTTGGTATTGTGGTATACTTATATGATTCAAGACTTCGGGGTTGTAGAAAGGAGGAAACACTTTGTAAAGGAATAGGACCTAGCAATCTTTTGTTAAAGAGATGATCAAAATGAATCTTCTTTTAGTGTATGGTGATGCATGCCATTTGAGAGAAAAAAAAGAAGAAAAGAGAAAGGATCCTCCATTTCGTGCTTTAGATATGATCTCCAAGTCCACATTTGTCATCTGAAAGTAGTGGGAGTGAGAAGCTTAAACATGAGGCAAAGCAACAGCTTAACGCTTGACAAGCATGAGGAGTTCTTAATTTTGGACGTTTTGAAATTTTGGGAATTGTGAATTTTTATTTTAAATTTATATATGGGGAAGTGTGCAATTTAACGGGACAGGTATTATAAATGATACTAGCTAGATGCGTACACACGGCGACACGTCGTGCACTTGCATTGCGATGCCGCACGAAGGTGAGTTTCCAGGTAATTAGCGAAATTTAAATGCATCAGTAGCACTGTCAGGATTCTTAAAAATCACACAAGTTTGATCTTGCTTTGAAATTTTTATGGTAGCTTAGGCCTGCTCTCAGAGCCCTCCTCAAAAAGTTTCAGAATTTTGCAACATGCTTTAAAAGGTCAACTAAATCAGCAACATTGCTTTGAATGCATTAGCGCCATTGTCAGATTTTAAAAAAAATTGCACAAGTTTGGTCATAATCTAAAATTTTTATAGTTCTTATTTATGCTCCCAGGACCCTTCTCAAAAAATTTAAAATCAAATTTGTTTGATAGCTCTGGAAAAACAAAAAAAAGCAAAATTTAAATTCATTCAGAATTTCTAAAAATCGCACAAGTTTAATCATGGTCTAATTTTTTATGGTAGCTTACAAATGCTCTCAGGACCCTTATAAAAATTTTATAAATTTTCCAACATGATCTCAATTAAATCAGAGGATTTGCTTTGAATGCACTACTAGCATTTTCAGAATTTTTTATTGTATCTTAGGCATGCTGTGAGGACCCTTATGTAACATCCCCGTTTTCAGCTTTTTGTTAAAAATTTAATTTAAATTAATTAATTTAAAGATTTGGAGTTTATTTGGTTTGATTATCTATCCTGGCATCCTTTCCGCTCGAAATCGGAGTTTATTCCAAATTCATCTGTAAATTCTAAATTCGTTCCAAATCAAATTTAAATTTAAATTCAAATTCCAAATCAAATTCAAATCCGCCATCGCATTCATTCAATCAGAAATCCAATTCTGAACCCGTTTCTAATTTTAGCCCATTTCTTTTTGAGTCGAAATCCATTTTTCTGTTGGGCCCAAAGTCTAACGCCCTCTTTTTCTATCCTCTCCTTCTCTGTGCCCATGCGCATGCCCTGGAAACGATCAAGCCAGCAAGCTCAGGAGTCATCCATGGCTTTCTCTCCCCTCCCAAATTCTCAAAGCCACTCAAGCCAAATTAATTCACCAATCAAAGGGGTAACTGAAGCATTTGAATGGCAAGGGTCTGGAGAATCATATCCATCAGATTGATTACTCTTTCCTCTTCCGAAACGGTCACAATGTTGATCAATCCGCGAATCATTGCACTTCCCATAACTCGGTTGTTTCTTCGTCTCCTCGCGTGCTCGAGTACTCTATTTGTTCGTCTCGACGTCCCCGTCGCGGTGCTTCCTTTACTTCTTCGTTTCATCATCATTTGGACCTCCAAATTTGAGTAAGAACCTCCGGCCGACGTCCGTCGTCGACACCGTCGAACCATCTTTCATTCCGGTGAGTCAAACCATGCACCAACAGCGTCATATCATGTCTCTTAGCATGTAGATCAAAAGCCCTCAACCAAATTTTGTTTTCGTTGCAGTTTTGGTCTCCAATTTGACGTTCGTTCGTCGTCGACCGTTTTGCCGTTCATCACCGATTCCTTGCAATTCGGTAATTCCCAATCCAAATCTTTGCATCCTTATACTCATTCTATCATGTTCTATCTATTGTACTCATTATTTTTGCAAAATTTCGCAAATCAAAGTTTTCCCCAAAATCTTGCTCAACCTGTGCCTGCACGTATGTCGGCCAACTCCATGGACGCCGGCCAAAGCTTGCGCCACCGCAGCTTGGGGCCTCCTCGGCCATCTCCAGCGCTCGCCTCCCCTCTGGCCATCCTCACCGCACCCATCCCCGCCCTCGCCACGGCCATGTCGCTGTTCACCGCCGCAGATTCACATCACAACGACCATGGGTGTCGTGGTCTGTCGCCTCAGTCACTCCCGGGCGCCGAGCCTCCACCACTTCCCGGACCCCGCCGCCTGGTGCACCTCCACGGCAACATTCGCCCCCCTGCCCAAATTTCGGCCACCGGTTGTAATCTGAAGATCTCAATTGCTAGGGTTCTATTGAAATAAATTTCTTCTTCGTGAGTCGAGGATGTTTATTCGGAGGAATTATTTATTGTTGTGCAAATGAAGCTTTTATTAAAAGTTTTGGATTTCTTCCGTCGCTTTTGGATAAAAGGTGTTTCTCCGAGCCGTATAGTTAGCGGCAAGTTTGTTTTCTTGTTAATCGTCATTTCGCGCCAAGAATTTAAATTATTTGGTTCGCTAATGGTTAAAATTGACTTTGCTTGTAGGAGGATTTTTTTAGAATTTCCCCTCACCTAACTTCTCTCTCTTCCTTTTATCATGTGGTGAGATTCATTTCAGGGGCTGTCTTTTTCCCTCACCCCGCCGAATCCCTCCTCCCTCCTTCGGGTTGGCGTGCCAGTGCTGGTCGCCTTGCTCTGGCCGGCGCCCCATGCCGGTTCCTATTTGGCGAAGGTAGCAGCAGAAGATTCGGTAGGAGCAGCAGACCAGGCAAAGCCATGGCAGCAGCGCCTCCTTCCTCCTCGCCGTGGCTGTTCTTCACGGCAGGCGTGCCTCCAGGCCTCGGCCTTGTTCGGCGACCCCCGGCTCAAGAGCCGCGAGCACCTTCCTTCCCTCAAGGCAGCCCTACTCCACCTCCCTCTTCTCTCCATGTGAAGGATTGAGGTAAAACCCTAGAAATTTTGGGGTGAGATTGCTTGCATGCATGGTGTTTGATGAAATGCTTGGCTAGGGTTCTTGCTTTTGCAATGTATTTAGTTGAGGGATTGAGAGACTAGAGTGATTTGAAATTTCAGTTTCGAACAGATTTTTGCCTCCTGTTAGAGATGCTGTTCAAAATTCTACAAGCATTTCTTGGGGGTTTGGCTATAACGAAAGTTGTAGATAATTGAATTACCTTTCAATAGAGACTGAAATCATCAAGTTTCGTTCAGCCATTTAAAAGTTATGACTATTTTACCGCGTGCTGTCCAGAGCGAAGTATTTTTGCGGCTGTCTGCTGTTCGTCGCAAATCTGGGAATAATCGGTGCTTTTCCGGTCGGTGGGCTATAGAAAAAGTTGTAGATAATCGAATTACCTTTCAATGAAGTCCAGAATCGCTAAGTTTCGTTCAGCCGCTTGAAAGTTATGCCCATTTTACCGAGTGCTGTCCCGGTTGGCAGATTTCTGTTTTCGGTTTTACGAGTCGGTTCTGGCCGGCTTAGTATGAGTCATGTGTTGATTTATGGGCATATTTTTGAGTGAGTTATATCCATGTGCAGGTGGTGTGACCCCAGGTGTGGTAACCTCGTCTCGCCACACCGTCTCGAGAAGTTGAAGGCAAGTGCATCAATTGATTGAACTTTGTGAATTGTAGATTGAATGTCTTGATTGATTTGATATGTGTACCTCTAATGCGTGTTGTGGTTATACGGACAACACGAGTATGGGTAGGCTATGTGAATACTTATGAATGACATTAGAGAATGAAATTTTGCATGTGCATCCTTGTTTATTTGCTATGTGTGCTACATTGAAGAATGATGTGCCTTGTCTTTGTGATTTGTTGTGATAACTTATGTTCCGTGCTGGTGCTCACTAGTAGGATTAGGGTGTTATTGATATCAAAGACATGAGTTTTGAGTCAAGTATAATGGTTCAATTCGTGTTCATGATAAAAGGTTATGGTTTTTGTATGAAGTATTGATGATAAATGAATGTGTGGATGGAGTATGGAATTTGATTGCAAAAATGGTTTAAGTTATGATCAAGATAGATGGAATTAGTAATTACTCGAGCATTGGTGATGTGAGTATGAATATGATTGTTGAGGATGTGATTATGAATGTCGATGATGTGAAGGGTAATTTATGGATGTGAGAAGTGGCTGATGTTTTATGTATTTGGCTATGGCTATACAAATGTGAGAAATAAATGTAGTTCGCAAATTTGTTATGTCATTTGCATTTGTGCATTCATGATGGAAGAGGTGACCCATTCGATCAAGGCCTCTGTGCTCACATGTAGTGAGTGTGAAAGTCCTACTGTAGTCCCGTATACGTACGTTGGAGCGAGTTAGTAAGAGTAGGCCCTCCACCACGGGTGGAAGGGGAATGAGAGGGTGCACACCGACGGTGTGCACTCGGCCATACCCAGATATGTGCTAAAAGAGGAGATGAGTATGCATGATGCATCATGCGCATGAGAATTGTGAAATGAAATGAGCATATGAACATGCAAGCATATTTGCATCTGCTTTGCATTGACAAGGAAGCATCATGTTTAATGAGTTGATTGTGATGTATGGGTATGATATTCTGCTTTTGAATGGCCTTTTTGCATTTGTATTGCATTTACGATGAGGAATCATGTTTAATTAGTTGATTGTGATGTATGGATATAAGATTCTTCTTTTGTATGTCTTGTGCACTTGAGTATGAAAGCATAAATACATTCCATTGCATTGTGTGTTGCAACCGATAAATGGGATTGATGAGAATGGGAAGAACAAAGTTGAGGTTTGAGGCGTGGACTCATCCGGAAATGTCTTATTGAGGCGAGGGTAAGATTTAGTTATGTTTTCGAATTGGTGGTGGTAAGTGGAGTTAGTATTGCTTCTTTTGTTGGTTGATTTCCATTTAATAATGGCTATATTAAATTCTAGATTACAAGTACTTCAGTTGAATCCATTACCTTTTTATTATTGTTGCACTTTGCTTTGAGTCTTGGACTCACACTTGTTTGCTTCTGTTTTAGGTACCTTGAAGTGATTCGCCCGGTTGGGAGTAGTATCACGTGCACGATTCGATCTCCAACAATTTATTAGCAAATTCAGAATTCGATGTAATTAATGAGGTTGTAATATGTTGTTTGTCGTGTTGGAGTTTCTTAACTTCTATTGGGGATTTGATTGATTAACTAAGGACCGCTAGTATGTTTCTTCCTATTTTGAGTGGTTGATACATTATGACTGCTATCATTCTTTTGTCTGCCGAGTGGATGTTCTCTGTTCTAGAGAGGTCATGCCAAATTTTGTAAATTTCGTGGCTTAGTTTCTAAGCCACCTTAATAGTTTAGAGGGTTGGTAGCATCCGTGGCGCGTTTGGGCTCTCGGTGTTACAGCTTGGTATCGAGCGGGCTTGTGCACGCGGTGCTTGAATGTAGTGAGAAATTCTAGAATGAATTAAAATTTTGTCAGATGAAAGTAGAAACATGGTTTAGGTTAAACCTTTAAAATGTAGCCCTAGGGCAACAATCTTAAAATTTGAGGTAGAATGGTTAATTAATTTAAAACTTGACACACTCGATGCACAGAGGAATGGGATGGGTTATCATTATGCTGTGTGCGATGCTTAATTTTATGGATGCTATGTTTTATGTTAATCTTGATGAGATTATGGTATTATTGATGGCTATGGTTTTGAAGTGGTGTCTTGTTTTGTGGGGTCCGGTGGGACCCTTTGTGCCGAAGGTATGTTGACCTTGTCGTAATCGTGTTAGTCGGGTGGCGCTTAAGAGCCAAAGACCGGAGGGTTCATAACCTTGGGTGAGGAGAGCCATTGTTCCTTTGTCGTAAACTTAGAGAGTTGATGGAAATTGTGTTGGGTTTTATCTTCTTTGGACTTCTCGGATCTAAGACCAAGAAAAGAGTATCGCTTTGCACCTCTTTCGGTTCTTCGTGTCGAGAAAGTTATGGAATTTCCGTGTTGTCGCTCTTCAAGTTGGAGTTTTGGATTTGGGGCTTTGAAGGAAAAGTGTTATTCGATCGAAGTCGCTTTTCCTTTCCGTGAATTTATTTGTGTAACTCCTTTCCTTCGTGGGATTTTGGAGTTTGATAATCGGTTTGAGTTTTGTTGAATGGCAAGGCTTGAGCCTGTCATTTTCTAAGTCTTTTGAGAGTCGAGCTTTTGGAAGTTTTCGTTGGCTTTTCCGGAAAGGAAGATTCGACGCTTAGAGTAAGTTGTGGGTGATTGAAGATCTTCCCGTAGAGGATTAGCGAATGTTGTGTTGTTGGGTTAAGGTGGTCGACCTTAATTGGATAGATGACAAGAAGTAGTTTGTGGGTCATGGTGATCCACGGTTATAAGTGAAGATCTGGAAATGGTGTTTGCGTAAGGGTATAAATGATTGTGTCAAAGAAGTAATAATAAGTTTGATTGAGGCGCTTATTAAATAAGTTGATAGGGTTCAATTGTCTAAATCATTGGAGACTTAGATAATTGATCTTTGTGTTCGTCATATGGTTGGCGAATGGGAATTTTGGAGGGTAGGTTAATTTGGGATAAAAGTTAACTCGCTTTAGTTGATGAGTTTTATGGGGAGAATTTGTTTAATGTTGGTGACGACATTACCGATCGCGGATGTAATTAGTTGGGACGATAACTTTTAGAGATAATGGGATGTAAAACGAACTTAGGTTTAATTACCTATGGAATTGGGTTGTCGGTGTAATTATTTGGAAGGTTGCCTTTTGTTTAAGGCATTTTGTTTGGTGTGCAATTGAAATTGCCGTATGAGTTGTTTTGCCAAGTGGTGGAGTTAGTGGATGAAAGATTATGAAGAAGAAAGAATGCATACTTATGGAATAGTGTGATGATAGTCTATGGACTTGCCGTTTAAAGGAAATAAATAGATGTAATGGAAAATATTGGATTTCAGGATCGTTTTGCTATTCTCAAAATGTTGGTTTTGGGATTAGCGTGTGTGTTGCTCTTTAATCGAGTGATTCGTTGTTGTGAAGCTTTTCACCTCAGGGCTCAAGGTGGGAGGATTGGTTCATGTCATTAAGAGAATGGAGTTCTCTTCGATTTTGTGTCTGCTTGAAGTTCCACTTCTCATTGGGTTTTCCTAGTTGTGCATTTTATTGCATTGATTTCAAGTTGGGGAAGTGGTTAGTTCTGAATCAATTGAGTATTTGCTGATTGTCCTCTTGTCGGTTTCTCGTTTTGCCTTCTTTGGGTGGAGGCAAAGAAGACGAGTTTAGTGCCATGCTAGACCTAGTTGTGAGGACTGAGGTTCTGTGTCTTTGTAAGAGTAAGGGATATGAGATCTCGCCGCTTTTGCTTGCTTGGGAGGATCATTTTGATCGTGTTGTCCCTAAGTTGTGTGGGACTTTGTCGTTGGTGGATTGGGTGGAATCAGTCACTAAATGCATTGTTTTTCTTAAGTTGTCGGAACCCTCGGGTTCTGGGGTTGGATTCAATGTTTGGTCAGTCTGAAATGGTGGGATCAGTTATGAATCTCTCCTTCGAAGGATTGTCTCCTTGCTCGAGACAGGTATGAAAAAAAAGGGTCAAGTATGATATTGTATTGTGAGGAAATAGGATTTGTGCCTATGGGCTAATCGTGGCAATAGTATGGTTGGTCATGACCCTTTTGATCCAAGGGTAATTGTTGGAAAGATAAGAGTTGTGTTTTGGTTCTTGGAGGATTTCGGTGTTAAATGGTTAGAAATAGTGGTATATTCGGATTTGGTTAGAAGCTTGTTGGATTGAAAAGCCTCGTGTGGCTTTGTGGTTCAAACTAAATGACCCATGGTATAACTATGATATGGTGGGCTAACTCGTTCGATAATATGGCTTGATAATGGTTATGTGGTTATAAAAAGTTAATCATGAGGAGAGATAGGAATCAGTGTTTTCTTGATTCGTAGAGGATCCAAGTTTAGAACCTAGCTATTTAATTGGATAGCTTTGGTGTTGATGATAACTGGTTGGATGCTTAATAGAGTGGCGTGACTCGTGTTATTCTTGTCATCAAGAGTTGGTTGATCTGCAGAATGGAGTTTTAGAGAGGAGATTTAAGTTGGGAGAGTGAAATTGAATAGAGAAATGAGAATTTAGTTTGTGAGTTAGTATTATGATCTTCCGAGAAGAATCGTTGGTTGATTGGAGGTTGTGTATTGAGGTTTAAAAAAAAAGAGTTGTCTGAGTTGTCAGACTATTGTTGGTCTTTGAGAAAAACCTGGCTTCCAAGTTTTGTACCATGCGAGTTGAGGAATTAGAGTGAATGTTGATTTGTTGATGGATGAATGAGTTCAGTTGATTGCTCCTTTTATTTGGCAAGAGCCGTGGTTTGAGTTGTGGAGTTTTCTCTAGCATGAGAAGTACTCAGCTTGTTCTTTTGGGCGTATTGATTTTAGCAATTCAGTTTCTGTTGATCTTGTGGGTAAGTATTGGGGTGTTCAGAATTCGAGGTCGAATTCTGTTAAAGGGGGGAAGAGTGTAATACCGAAGATCTCAATTGCTAGGGTTCGGTCGGAAATAAATTTCTTCTTCGTGAGTCGAGGATGTTTATTCGGGAGGAATTATTTATTGTTGCGCAAATGAAGCTTTTATTAAAAGTTTTGGATTTCTTCCGTCGCTTTGGATAAAGGTGTTTTTCCGAGCCGTATAGTTGTCGGCAAGTTTGTTTTCTTGTTAATCGTCATTTCGCGCCAAGAATTTAAATTATTTGGTTCGTGCTAATGGTTAAAATTGGACTTTGCTTGTAGGAGGGGATTTTTTTTAGGAATTTCCCCCTCACCTAACTTCTCTCTCTCTTCCTTTTATCATGTGGCTGAGATTCATTTCAGGGGGGGCTGTCTTTTTCCCCTCACCCCTGCCGAATCCCTCCCCCTCCCCTTCTGGTTGGCGTGCCCAGGCTGGTCGCCCTTGCTCCTGGCCGAGCGCCCCATGCCGGTTCCCTGCTGGGCGAAGGTAGCAGCAGCAGCATTCGGTAGGAGCAGCAGCACCGGCAGCCAGTGGCAGCAGCGCCCTCCCTTCCTCCTCGCCGTGGCCAGTTCTTCGCCGGCGTGCCGCCCTGTGCCTCCGGCCTTGCTCCGGCGACCCCCCTTCCGCAGGCCGGCGAGCTCCTTCCTTCCCCTCAAGGCAGCCCTACTCCACCTCCCTCTTCTCTCCATGTGAAGGATTGAGGTAAAAACCCTAGAAATTTTGGGGGTGAGATTGCTTGCATGCATGGTGTTTGATGAAATGCTTGGCTAGGGTTCTTGCTTTTGCAATGTATTTAGTTGAGGGATTGAGAGACTAGAGTGATTTGAAATTTCAGTTTCGAACAGATTTTTGCCTCCTGTTAGAGATGCTGTTCGAAAATTCTACAAGCATTTCTTGGGGGTTTGGCTATAACGAAAGTTGTAGATAATTGAATTACCTTTCAATAGAGACCGAAATCATCAAGTTTCGTTCAGCCATTTAAAAGTTATGACTATTTTACCACGTGCTGTCCAGAGCGAAGTATTTTTGCGGCTGTCTGCTGTTCGTCGCAAATCTGGGAATAATCGGTGCTTTTCCCGGTCGGTGGGCTATAGAAAAAGTTGTAGATAATCGAATTACCTTTCAATGAAGTCCAGAATCGCTAAGTTTCGTTCAGCCGTTTGAAAGTTATGCCCATTTTACCGAGTGCTGTCCCGGGTTGGCAGATTTCTGTTTTCGGGTTTTACGAGTCGGTTGCGAAGCCGGCTTAGTATGAGTCATGTGTTGATTTATGGGCATGTTTTTGAGTGAGTTATATCCATGTGCAGGTGGTGTGACCCCAGGTGTGGTAACCTCGTCTCGCCACACCGTCTCGAGAAGTTGAAGGCAAGTGCATCAATTGATTGAACTTTGTGAATTGTAGATTGAATGTCTTGATTGATTTGATATGTGTACCGCTAATGCGTGTTGTGGTTATACGGACAACACGAGTATGGGTAGGCTATGTGAATACTTATGAATGACATTAGAGAATGAAATTTTGCATGTGCATCCTTGTTTATTTGCTATGTGTGCTACATTGAAGAATGATGTGCCTTGTCTTTGTGATTTGTTGTGATAACTTATGTTCCGTGCTGGTGCTCACTAGTAGGATTAGGGTGTTATTGATATCAAAGACATGAGTTTTGAGTCAAGTATAATGGTTCAATTCGTGTTCATGATAAAAGGTTATGGTTTTTGTATGAAGTATTGATGATAAATGAATGTGTGGATGGAGTATGGAATTTGATTGCAAAAAATGGTTTAAGTTATGATCAAGATAGATGGAATTAGTAATTACTCGAGCATTGGTGATGTGAGTATGAATATGATTGTTGAGGATGTGATTATGAATGTCGATGATGTGAAGGGTAATTTATGGATGTGAGAAGTGGCTGATGTTTTATGTATTTGGCTATGGCTATACAAATATGAGAAATAAATGTAGTTCGCAAATTTGTTATGTCATTTGCATTTGTGCATTCATGATGGAAGAGGTGACCCATTCTGATGCGGGCCTTTGTGCTCACATGTAGTGAGTGCGAAAGTCCTACCTCGTAGTCCCGTATACGTGGCTGTACGGGAGCGAGTCAGTAAGAGTAGGTGCCCTCCACCACGGGGTGGAAGGGGAATGAGAGGGTGCACACCGACGGGTGTGCACTCGGCCATACTGGTATGTGCTAAAAAGAGGAGATGAGCATGCATGATGCATTATGCGCATGAGAATTGTGAAATGAAATGAGCATATGAACATGCAAGCATATTTGCATCTGCTTTGCATTGACAAGGAAGCATCATGTTTAATGAGTTGATTGTGATGTATGGGTATGATATTCTGCTTTTGAATGGCCTTTTTGCATTTGTATTGCATTTACGATGAGGAATCATGTTTAATTAGTTGATTGTGATGTATGGATATAAGATTCTTCTTTTGTATGTCTTGTGCACTTGAGTATGAAAGCATAAATACATTCCATTGCATTGTGTGTTGCAACTGATAAATGGGATTGATGAGAATGGGAAGAACAGGTTGAGGTTTGAGGCGTGGACTCATCCGGAAATGTCTTATTGAGGCGAGGGTAAGATTTAGTTATGTTTTCGAATTGGTTGTGGTAAGTGGAGTTAGTATTGCTTCTTTTATTGGTTGATTTCCATTTAATAATGGCTATATTAAATTCTAGATTACAAGCACTTCAGTTGAATCCATTACCTTTTTATTATTGTTGCACTTTGCTGAGTCTTGGACTCACACTTGTTTGCTTCCTGTTTTAGATACCTTGAAGCTGATTCGTCTGGTTGGGAGTAGTATCACGTGCACGAATTCGATCTCCAACAATTTATTAGCAAATTCAATAATTCTGGATGTAATTAATGAGGTTGTAATATGTTGTTTGTCGTGTTGGAGTTTCTTAACTTCTATTGGGGGATTTGATTGATTAACTAAGGACCTGCTAGTATGTTTCTTCCTATTTTGAGTGGTTGATACATTATGACTGCTATCATTCTTTTGTCTCACGAGTGGATGTTCTCTCGTTCTAGAGAGGTCATGCCAAATTTTGTAAATTCGGTGGCTTAGTTTCTAAGCGGTCTTAATAGTTTAGAGGGTTGGTAGCATCCGTGGCGCGTTTGGGCTCCGGGGTGTTACAGCCGCCTCTTCGTGCTGCTGCCCTTGCGCACTTAGTCGTCAAGCCGCTCCTCGCCTGCGTCGCCATCGCTTCCCTATCGCGTCGCCGTTCCGTTTTGTTGTACGCCGTCGTCTGCCATGGCCCCAATCGCCGGCGCCATGAGGAGCTGATGTTCCTCTGTTGCCATGGAAGAGCATGGAGGTAGAAGAAGGCTTGGTGTGGATGACAAGCGGACCCCACAAGTCATTGAAACAATGGAATTCAGAAAAATCAGTAAAAAGAAAGGTTCCGGGAATATTCTCTCATTTCCAATTTTTCCAAACCGAGCACTTTCAAACATTTTTATCTTTGTCATCCGAACTCCGAATCAAGTGATTCAAATTGTTAAATTCATCTAAAATAATCCTCTATCTGTCAGTATTTTTATTATAATTTTTAGATTTTATTTATTTTCTGTTATTTTATTTATTGTCTCGTTTTGCGCGTAGCCGAAGATTCCGCCGTTGCCGCTGTCAATCCCACAGAGCTTCAGTGCGATGACGACCTTGCGACCAGAGGAGGCAAGTCTCCTTGATGCACTTTGAACCTATGTTTTAAAAGTCTTTTTATGATTTTGTCAAATGCATGGCTAATTTGAGTAAAAATTGATATTTAAATGGTCAGGTTGTATAGTTAGTCCAATTTGTTGACAACTCCTTGCTGATTGTTATTCATGCCTTTGTAACCTTAGATTATCCCTTGTTATCATTTATATCATGAATATCCTTGATTAGAACGATAGATCAATGCTTAGGTACAAACTGATTAAAATGCCTATTGGGAAAAAGAGTCAAAAATTCTTATGAAAGCGTATTTATAAAATGGTGGTAATGTATTTGCTGCTTTATTTGCAAAATAAAATGAAAGTGAAAATGGTTTTGACTTGAGCGGATCGGTCCGATGGGTGGGGTGCGGATGGAGCACTGACTTTTACTTTGCGCAAGTGCCGCTCGAGTCGATTAAGAACCGACGCTTATGATTGTCCATTCTAAGCAAAACAGTACAACCACATGTCCGAAATGGGTACAACCTGGCCGATTAATTTGTAGTAATTTAACTTAGACTCGCCGGATGGTTGGATGTGGGTGCCGGATGGAGGCGTAATGGTTTATTCCCACACGGCGCAAGAGGGGCTTCGACTGGTGGATGGAACCCTTCAGCGGTGAAACCTTAGCGGGTCGAGTCGAGTTAAATTGTTACATTGTAAATGCCTTGTCATGATCTCTTTGCCGACACACCAAAGGAAGTGTGTTAATTGCATGGCACCAAGGGTCGATCATGTCATGTGGGTAAAGTGTACAAACTCTGCAGAGTAAATAAACTATTCGAATAGCCATGCTCACGGTCAAGAGCGGGCAAAAAATGCTTTCATACTGGTAGACATGGTTTTAATTTAAAAACTATGGATTTGGGAATTTGGGAGTGGTTAGAACTCTCGGATAGAATTCAGAACTGGTTGAAACCTGTTTTAAAATCATGACGGATGGAGTCATGAGTTGGTTTGCCTTAATCTTTTAAATTGTGCGGATAGAGCCTGTATACTAAGTGATGGTGGTTAGAACCATCGCTACAAATATTGATAAATTCAAATGTTACAAATAATTGATAAAACTGCTTAACAAAAATTATACATGTATTGTTTAATAAAAATTTGCTTTGTGCAAAATGAACCATATTAAGCCTCTCTTTGGAAAGCCCTTCATGTTATATAATTTTCTAGACTTGCGGAGTACGTTTGTACTCATGTGCTACTATTCAACCTCTTCAGAGCTGTTTGAGGATGCCGCTGAGGGGGGTGAGTTCTTCGCTTGTGGCTTCGAGGAGGGCGAGCCTGAGGAGTAGATGTGCGTTTCCGGTCATTTGCCTGTGGCAAAGGAGTCGGGCTTTTTATTTTGTTGTCTTCCGCTATGTGGTGTTGCAGGCCTTCTGACCTGCGGTTATAATAAGTGATCATATGATCAGTACTTCAGTTTATTATCGTTTAATACAATGTTATGGTTATGATTATCACTGTTTCTTTGTGTGTACTAGCAACTGATCAGGGACTAGTACGGATATGCACAGGAGGTTCCAGATGGTAAATCTGGGGTCTCACACTTATCAAAAAGTTTCAAAAGTTTCTAACATTATTTAATAGATCAATTAAATCAGCAACAAGATTACCTTAACTAGTGAAAGGACTTAAACGTAATTACGTATTTTGTAGGGCTTTCACGGAGGGAGGACTACTGGGGGCTAGCTCCCTGGCCGGTAACTCTGGGGTAAAATAAAGGTAGTATTAGTAACTCATACTTTGTAGAAATAGTTAGACCTAAAGCATTAGCTAATGGATTAAGTGGATGAATCTCTTGGCTTCTTTTTTCACCCTAAATGTAAAATTTATAGATTTCTTTTTTCCTGGCGACTAATTTAGGATATTTAAAAAAAATATTTTGATGAACGCTATTCTCAACATGTGTACTAATGCAAGCAAAGGCCTGCAGATGAATGCATGGCACGTAAATGCTTTTTTTTTAGTTGTTGACTCCTACATGTCCGGCTGTGGCATGATTTAGTATTTTGAGTCCAATTCAAAGTTGTTGCCTCTTGCATCGGATTCTATCTATGTTTTTTTATGCCAAGTATATGTTCAGTTAGAGGCCTACCTCGTGGGAAAGACCAAGATGCTCCCATTTGAGTTGCACCAATATGGGTAGGATGGTATTTGTGTAGCAGACTAGGCATCTATAAAAATCCACTGTAACTCATATCTGTGAGGTCTAAACTCTTATTGAATACCAGCCACACAACTGAGGCGTCCCCCAAGAGCCCGAACCAAGAGACCCTTTTCTACTCCCCCTGGGGAACACATTGACAGGAATAGGGCGTTTGCTTAGCGCCCGAATCTATATAAACACCTTTACCTACTCTCTCTCTCTCTCTCTCTCTCTCTGTGACTGTAGCCCATAAGACGGCCGGCGTCCGCTTTCACTCTCGTGTCACGTTTCTGAACATACATAGATTCAATAACGTCTAAATGATTAAGAAAGTAGAATTCTGTAGAATCGTGAATCTTTTTATTTTTGTAAAATATCAGTTATTTTCTATCATGTCTCGAATCATTTGTTGGTTATGAGAACTGACATGTCACATAGTTACAGAGGTGCTTACTGGAAAGATGTCTTTTGTATACTTGTATACTGAATGATTTTTTTTTTTGTAGTGACTGATAAACAAATTGAAGACATGAAGATCTGACAAATGTTTAGGCGGGAGTGAAGGTAAGAAGAATATGTTGCAAGATCATAAATTTTGATGGAGACTTGTACATTCGACTTCTACCAAACAGGTAACAGAAAGGGGGGAATAATGCAAATACTACAATCTTAAAGCATAAACAAGTGCGGTTAAAGTTACCTCTTGGGTTTCCTGGAGAATCTTGAGATAGTACGAGTGATATGGATTAGCTTTCAGAAGAAATGGAAACCTCCCAGTTGTCCTGTCTTGCTCAATGAGTTTTTCTTCAAAGTCCTTCCCGTTCCTGATTATAAACTCTACTATTTTCTCCATTGTGCGCTTCAAGAAGGATGGTGGTTCCAGGATCACTTCTTCTGTGTCCGACACACCTGATTTAGAGCTTTGTGCCTTGGCAGTAGTTGACTTCGTCATGGAGTCTTTAATCTTTTCCTGGCAAGCAGCAACAATGCTGTTTCCAGTGAACATTGGGTTCTTCTTGGTGAAAATAGGTTTATCCTAACTGCAGTGGCAGCTGCTCTTGTTACTGTCTGACCTTTCCCTACTTCTTTATTGTCATGTATAATGAATGATGAGCCTTCATGGCCTTGCTCATGTGCAACCAAGTCATTTCCAGGATCAATGCCTTTTGAACTAGCTGGAAGCATGCCTTCATCCTCATCTTCAGACTCATAGACGGCCCCAAGCAATGATAAAGCCCCACCGGATGAGGCAGCATGCTCACTCTCACTATTAACAGTTTTGTAGTATTTATTGGTGCCACCAGCATCTGCACCATCTTTCAACAGCTGAGGATGATCAACAAGGTACCGGAAGTAGCTGTGGAGACGATGATCAGGCATCAAGAATCCAAACGTTGGATTACTTCCCTGCTTCACCCTTAACACAATCTCTGACTGTCCCCCGTGCTTACTGACAAATAAAGCAGTCCTTTCAATTCTCTGATGCACCTTCTGAGAAGGGGGCTGCAAATTGAAAACAACGGTGACAATGCAAGCATTCTATCTAACTATTATTGATGGAGCATGCAAGAACTAGACATTGTTAAGAGAGCCTTATTGCTTTGCATCCTAGCTTTTGTAGTTAGTAAATTCAGACAAATCTTGAAAGTAATACTATGCATTGTGTTTGTACATTATGTGCATCTAAAATTTGCAAAGAATTTTGTAACATGAGGACCTTTAGATTGCAAAATTAAAGATAATTTCAGGCTTGAGTTTGTAAGCAGATGTTTGGAATTTGTATGCTTCGATGAATTGATTTAAACACTCAATCAACCATTGCACATTCAGAGTGAAGAATGTCATTCAAACAGGGTTAGTGCTCTTTACTGTAACACCCCGGTACCCCGTGCCCCGAATGTTACACCCTCTAGCACCACCAAATACAAATCACTAAGAATAAATATTCGCAAAGCAAGCTAACAACTAGGAGGTTGTTAAAATTATTAAAAATTTCGGCAGCACCTCCTCTAAAACTAAGACATCCACTCAGCAGGCAGAAAATATTTGCAATATAATATCATTCTAGCAGGTCCTTAGTTAACCAATCACGCATTCTATAGAAATTTAATAAACTCCACCACATAATTATTAAAGGACAGGGAATTTATTAAACATAACCGCAAACAACCTTTTACAAAAATTTTGCATGAGCTAGAACAGAACTATAATTGATATGATGGAATGATGGTGATGCAACGTGATTGTGTTACTACCCCCATCCATGCATGCCGGCTTCAAAACACCTACAAACATTAAATAACAAGCGTGAGTTTAAACTCAGCAAAGTACACGAGAATAATAAACCCAATTTATCGTAAGTAAAACAAGGACTTAACCATAAGAGCAAGTAATGCAAATAAAACAATATCCGGACAATAAGCATTCATACCCATTTAAAGCAATAACTGAGAGCAAGTAATGCAAATAAAACAATATCCGGACAATAAGCATTCATACCCATTTAAAGCAATAACTGAGAGCAAGTAATGCAAATAAAACAATATCCGGACAATAAGCATTCATACCCATTTAAAGCAATAACTTGACCATACCAAAAATTACTGCAATCAAGCCATCATCTTAATAATAAAACCAATCAACTTCCATGAACTGTATTATAACGCTAAATCACAACGTCTCCGACTCAACCACCCCTTTTTGCAACCCAAACCATTTTCATCAGTTTAGGTCGAGTTCATAACTCGACTTCACTCCACGATAGTCATATGACCTAATTAGCAAGGCAATGAAATGCACTCATCATCAAATTCAAATCAATCTTCCCTGACATACCATCACCACAAAACTCTTTATTAAAGATGCAATGCACATGAATGCTCTTCTCGATACACGCATCAGATCGCTGAAAGTGCCCACCCGTCGGTGTGCACCCTTACGTCCCTTCCATCCCGTGGAAGGTGCCTACTCTTACTGTCTCGCTCTTATTCACCTCGATGAATGAGACTACGAGGTAGGATTTTCGTGTTCACTACGTGTAAACACAGAGGCCCGCATCGACATGGGTCGCCTCTTCCTTTTTATGAATGCATATCATGAATGCAAGGATGCAACATCAATTCTCAACTAAAACACATTTCAATCATCATACTCAACTCAATTCCCCAGACGGGGCACAATTAAATACATCTCTTGTAAATTAACCACGAGTATCCCCATACCCCATTCTCGCTACTCACTGCAATATTAACAAAGGTACAGCAAACTCACCAAGATTAAGGCTTACTAGTGACCACCCGAATCCAATAGCTAATCACGTCCGCGAAGGGACGATCACCAATATAACTCATACTTGCCACAATCAATACAAATTAGCTATGAACAGATAAATATCAACGAACAACTCAATTAGACACCCAGCCCGATGTACTTGCATCCATTCCCTTAACCATTTACTCATTATAAGCATTTTCTTAAAAGGAACCATTTTCTAATTATAGCCAAGCAAAGCTTACCTCTGGAATACTCATCGGCAATTGCGTACGCTAAAAGCAAACAATCAATTAATCATCCTAGCCACGATCTAGGGAATGCACTTGCCTTTAATCGCGGGAAGTGGAGTGGTGCGCGAAGAAGAGGCCACTCCTCCTGAAAATCAGAAATCAAGCATAGATACAAATTACCGACCAATCAATCAATCAATCAATCGCAACACGTAATCCTTGTGTATCTAAATCCCCATGGGTAGCTTTACTCAACATTGACTAGGATAAATCACCAACTTAAGCATAATGCAATGATCGTGAGATAATAGGGTGCAATAGACATGATCTCAAGAAAATGAAATTGGTAAACCTAAGCACTGCTCCCTGTCTAAAATACAAAAACAGTAGCGTTCATTCCAGTGTATGCAAAAATGCTAGCTCTAAACCACCTAAGCATATACCACTGGATCAACACATATAGGTTCAATCGACACAGAAATTAGAGTCAATAGGAATCCATATACAGCAGAAAATCAATAGCCCCAACACGTAATTCGCAATACGGGCGATCCTTATTCTCACAAGCTCAACCATATATGCATATTTACCCTAATGAACAAGAGCACGAGATTAATTCCAAGTCACGTAATTTGATCACCAAGGTCCAATACTAGTCAACTCACAATCACAAAAGAACCCAAAATGCCAAGATAAGAAATATAATGCTAAACATATCTATGCTCTACTCTCCACTTCAACAGTATATACATCAAGATCCATTTTAGCATCTAAATACATGCACCACCACTAACATTCTTTAGCGGAGCAAGGAATAACTAAAGGAGGTGCTACTATATGCATTAACTCGGTCACAACATACTACCTCAAATCTGGACATCAAAGAATGAAACATCAACTAAATAACCCTTCTAGGCATTTCCTCAAACACCTTAGCTACAACAATTCATCCACACTAGACTTCACCTCCACTTACCACAAAGGAGGAGAGGAAGGAGGTGCCACCATGGGGTGGAGCAGCGAGGATTCGAGCGCGCCAAAGAATGGGGGTGCTCTCGGCAGCCAATAAATAGGGCAGCCCAAGGGCAAAGAAGTGAAGGGACCAGGCTCACCCAGGCTCGCCGCCGGGAGAGGGCGATGGGAAGGCGCCAGAGGGAGGAGTCCAGGAGAGGAAGAGAGGCGGCGGCCTGGGGACTCGGCGAGGCGGCACATGGCTGCCATCACAAGTTGGTTCGGCAGGTCTTGCCTCTGCTGCCGCCGAGCCAGGAGGAAGACCAGGGGAGGGCGACTGGGGTCGGCAAGGCAGCTCGGCTTGGAGTGGAGAGGAGGCGCAGGGAGGTGGCTGGCTGCGCACGGGAGGGAAGAGGGGAGCCAAGAACGGCTGGCGCTTGGGACAATTCGGGGAAGAAGGTAGCCAGCACAAGAATTTTCAGCCACACACTTGGAAAGGGTGAGGAGAGGTAGGTGGGGAACAAAAATATCAGCCCAAAGAAGGAATGGCAGCCACACAAAAAAAGAAAGGAAATGAAGCCAGACCAATTTTTGGATTTTGCTAGCAGTTCGGTTAATTCGGTTTTTGGTTTAACCGAATTTCCCTGAACTGAGTATTGCACATTTGCACTTAAGCTCAACATTAATCTTAGCGACAGCATCAGACACACAAAAATCGCCATGATCCATTCACAAGGCATCACGCCAAGTACAAAAGTACTTACCAACAATCCAGAGGAGAGATAGGGTCGCGACAAGCGCCCATGGCCTCCTTCGTTATCGCAGAGCAAGGAAGCGGCGGCGCCCTCCTTCGCTCTAGATCCGCCATCCTTCATCAAGATTCGTGAGCCCGACCTCCTCCTTCGTCAAGATCCAGAGCCCGAGCGTGAAGCAAAAAAGCAATGATCGCTGCGCCATCTTCCCCACCTCCCCATGTCTGCGCCTAGGGCTAGGGTGGTGTGTGCCTCAAAGATCAAAAGTTGCCGTCACCAGAGATCTGTACTACGGCGTCAAGATCCGTGGCGCCCTCACCGCCGCAGCAACTCACAACTCCACCCCAGCGGAGGTGGCTAAGGAGGAGGACCGCCAATGGGGATGGGGGAGGGAAGGCTTATGGGGTAGGAAATCTCGGGGTGGCGGTGGGATGGGCGATGGGGATGGGGAATCGAGGGCGGTGGTGGCGGGGAATGACCGATGGGGTGGGGATCGATGGGATGACTAGTTGACTACTTAGGCGCTCGGTTCGGTAATTGATGTCAGAGAATCAGTTTCTCCAAAGACAAAACCGAACCAAATACCGAAAACCAAATACATTCAAAATAAAAACGAAACAAAAACCAAAAACCAAAATTTTTGGCTAAATCGGTTCGGTTTTTCGATTTCGCTTAAAATACACACACCTAAGGCCGCCCAAGTTTCTCGTTTGCCAAAGCGAGCAAGTTGTGGTCGCCGAGCGAGGTGGGATTGCGACATTCACCGCCGAGTTGGCGCGAGTATAGCTCATCGTGGCGTGTTTGGATACGTGATATAGCCGCCTGCTTTGCCAATTTCGCTTTGGTCGCCAGACGTGGCGACGGTTTTGCTTTGCTGGAATCATGCCATGGCAACAATTGGGCTCACAAGAACAATGCTCTCGTGGCGAAAGTTGCTTGCCATGGCAACGTTTTTGCCGGCTTCAAATAATTCGCCAGGAAAGCAAAAGCGGGAAAGCAAGCAAGAGCTAGCGCTCAACCGAGTGGGTGCGAGGTTCGATAATATCACGGTCTTTGTTTTTCTGATATTTAAAAATATCTATGGTTGCTTAAACCTTGAAAATAAGTGAAGATTGTAGTCCTCTTCATAAGCTTCACATAGAGTTCAAGATCACCTAAATCGAATTAGTAGTTTTAGCCATTTGGTTTTGGCGAAGATGCTATTTTAAGCTAATTCATTGGGCGATTATCGCTAATCCGTGATTTGAACACGATTTGAACCGGATGAACAAAGGTTCAAATCACGGATTAACGATAATCGCCAATGAATTAGCTTAAAATAGCATCTTCGCTAAACCAAATGGCTTAAAACTACTATTTCGCCAAACCATTTGGTGACGTGTATTATTTTTGCAATTTTTTAAATCTACGTATTAATGTCGCAATTTTTTTAAAAAATATATTATTTAAAAAAAATGTAATACCGCAAAATCTCTTTTGCTAGGGTTTAAAGTTGGATTTTTATTCTTTGGAAGGTCTTCTTTTCTTTCCTCCTAATCTCTCTCTTCCCTTAGTTTGTGGCTGGCATTTCTTGGGCTGCCTTTTTCCCCAAACCTCCTGAGTGCCACAACCGAGGCTCCTCCCTGCGCCTGGCCACCAGGTCGCCTCCTCCTCCCCAATCGATGGCCCTAGCCGGCGTGCCCTGGCCGAGGCTCCTTCTCCCTGGCGCCCAGCTCCTCTCCAGCCGGTCGGTTTCTCCCCTGCGCCCCTCACCTCCCAGGCCCGAGTCCCTCCAAGTGCCCCTGCTCCCCTCCTGGCCGACCCTACCCTGGTCGAGCTCCCTAGCTCGAGCTCCTCTCGGCGCCTCCCCTGGACTCCGTCCTACCGGCGCCCTTTCTCCTTTTCCCCCTGTCGGCAGAGAGCAATGAAATAGCAAAAGTAGTGCGAATGAAAGTAGCAAGAAATGAGCAAAGAAGGTGTCAACATCAGCAGGCATCGGCAGTAGCAGCCAGCACCATGGCTCTCTTCCCCCTTGCCTTCTTGTGGTGAGAGCTCAAACATTTGAATGTGTGGTATTTTGGTTTCCTTATGCATGCTAGGTGTTTGATGAAATGCCTAGAAGGATTAGGTTCTTGGAATCATGATGAGTTAAGTGTGCAAAGTTGAGAGATGAGCTTGAAGTGCGAGAATCGATGCATTCCTAATTTATCTGCATTCCTCCCTTTTCTTGTTATTAATGGTGCCTTTAAAATGTAATCCTCGGGCTATTAATCAAGCATAGATTCTAAGTTCGTGATTAGTGTTGGTGTGCGATGAAGAGCCTTTATATGGAATTCTCAAATGTGGATATGCGGTAGTGAGTATATATATGGTTATCCGGTTTGTGCTTGATTATTGGAATGGAGCCTATATGCTGAAATAAATCTGTTGCTAACTTAATGCGTATGTAGTTTCAATCATGATTGTGCTATGAGCCCCTGATTTAAGTGAACAAGATTCATTCTTGAGTTATTGTGTATTCTCTTAAAAACTAAATCCTATCTAGTTGGTGTATTGGACCATGCATAGCTCAAGATGGATTCGATGGAAACAAAGGGCAACTATCTGTATGGGATTTGGTTATGAGGGTAGAGATATGGTAGTAGGTGTATATAGGTTTTGGAAATTGTGTGCACGCCTATGTTAGATCAAGGTGCATCCTGATTGCTTTAATGCATTTGCTTAGCTATGATTTCTCATATATTCTGAACTTGTGTTTTCATCCAAGGTATGCATGTGTTTAGCCTCGGAGTGTCTCTTACGCAATGATAACACCATGCCTCGCCACCACCTGCATTATGAGAATCTCACCTTTCATATTCTTGTTTATGAAAATATATTTCTTTGTTAAGTCTGCTTATTGTTTGTTAAAATGTGTGTTTAAAGTTGGTTAGTATGGCCCAATTCAATGAGTTAAGAGTTGGGTTTTAAATTTTATTGAGGTATTGAGTCGGACCTTGATCCATTCTTGTGCGTAACGTTGTTTTCAGGAAAGTGTCTTCGGAGTGGTCTTGACCCGAGTTGCCTCTCGCGTCGGTAAAGGCAAGTGCATCTCCTAGGCGTTAGCAGGTGTTAAATGCTTTGCTTGCGTATAAAAGTATGAAAATTCTAATGATTTGGTTATGTTTAATAGCATATCTAGAAGTTGTTCTTAGCATGGTAATGGGGATGGATGAATGTTAGCAATGGAAAGGTAAGTTATTCAATTTCTATTATTGCAACGCCTATATGAATTGTATAAATGAGTATGGTTATGTTGATGCAAAGGATAAAGTGATTAAATGATAATGTGTGAGTTATATTCATGTTTGTGTTGTGCTTATACACATGACTTTATTTACTCTCGAATGAATTACATCGGGAAATAGCAAGTTAATTGGTACTTCCATATTGGTTATGGCTATGTGTGGTGAAAATGAATGAGGGATGAAATGCATTCACGCCAATTGCATAATTGCATTCATGATGGACGAGGCGTCCCATGTTGATCGCGGCCTCGGTGCTCACCCGTAGTGAGCACAAAAGTCCTACTCGTAGTCCCATTC